>JADRCH010013636.1:0-15183 GCA_019843965.1 Rhynchomys soricoides
AGATGTCAGAGAACAGTCCCTCAGAGTAAACACCTTCATTCCCATCTACTCTAGAAAGGGAGGGACCCCTGTACTTCCTGCACCCATCCTTTTCTCATGCCTCAAAGTCAAAACCAAACTGACCTAGTGCTCTAGATTACAGCCCCTTTAATCTAGGGTTTACATTACTATTTATAATAAATCGTTATTTTTCAAATCAGCTTTAATAACATAGCTTTCATTTTATCTTTCAGCTTCAAATGTAGCTGACATTTTTAGATTGTTTTTTAGATAATAAAAAAAAAATCAGTATTTTTAAGAGTTGTGTCCTGCTGGGTGTGGTGGTGCATGCCTTTAATCACAGTAGCAGAGAGAGGCAGATCTCTGAGTTTGAGGCTAGCCTGGTCTATAGAGCAAGTTCCAGGACAGCTTGGGCTACACAGAGAAACTGTGTCTTTAAAAACCACTGCTAACAACAATAAAGGGTTGTATCCTAATTTGTGTTTTATTACTCTGATCCAAACTGTAAATAAGCCAGTTATGGTGGTGGCAGCACACCCCTTTGACCCCAGCAGCACTTGGGAGGCAGAGGCAGGTGGATCTCTGTAAGTTCAAGGCCAGCCTGGTCTACAGAGTGAGTAACCAGGACAGGCAGGGCTACACAGAGAAACCCTGTCTCAAAAAACCAAAAACCATGACCAAAGTACTTTGTGGGGAACTGGTTTAGTTCAACTTTGCTCAGCAGGAACTCAAGCAGAGACTATAGAGGAATGCTATTGACTGGCTTGCTCTCCCCATGGCTAGCTCAGCTTACTTTACAACCCAGGACCATCTGCTCAAGAGTAGAACCACTCCATGGGCTGGTCCCTCCCACATCAACCATGGCTGACAGATCTGCCTACAGGCCAGTGCTACAGAGGTATTTTCCTCTTCCCAGATACAAACTTCCTAGTTTGTGTCAAACTGACAAAATATTAGTCACAAATTAATATTATTAATTATACAAATTACTAAACACAAGTGTGGTGGTACACATCTGTAACCTGAAGCATTCAGGAGATAGAAGGATGAAGAGTTCAAAGCCAGCCTTGATTACATAGTGAGATTGAGGCCAGACTGGGCTACAGGAGTCCTTGTCTGAAAACAAAACAAAAATCAGATTTTTGAGTTTAGTCTTTTAGATTTTAAATATTTTTTAATTTATTAAGATTTATTGTTTTTAGCAGGAACAGGGGCTGTCTCTGACTCTGTTGCCTGCCTTTGGATTCCTATCCCCTAACTGGGCTGCCTTGTCTATCCTCAACAGGAGATGTGCCTAGGCCTACTGCGGCTTGATATGCCAAGGCGGGTTGATGTCCATGGAAGGCCTTCCCTTCTGAGAAAGGTAAGGAGGGGAAAGAAAGGGACTTGGCAGAGTGGGGGAGGGGAAGCTGTGATCAGGATCTAAATTAAATAAATTAATTAATTTAAAAAAGAATTGCTTTTAAAAGATTGTAAAATATGGGGCAGCAAAATGGCTGCATAGGTCAAATGCATACCCTAAAGGCCTGATGACCTGAGCTTAATCCTCAGGACCAGGGAAGGTAGAAGGGAAAACTGAATCTACCAATTTGTTCTTTGACCTCCACATGGATTCCATGACACATAAACAAATACACACAATTAAAATTTAAGAATATGTGGTGGCACGCGCCTTTAACCCCAGTACTTGGGAAGCAACAGGCAGATCTCTGTGAGTTCCAAGACAGCCAGGGCTATATAATGAGGCCCTGTTTCTAAATACATACATATATACATAAACACATACAACACACACATTACAACATTACAGTGTCAGAAAACAAAGACATATATTTGTATCCTAACAACAAAAGATTTTTTTGATAAATATTGACTTATTAGAAAGGACAACGATTAGGCTAGAGAGAGAGCTTAGCAGTTAAGAGTGCTGACTGCTTGTCCAGAGGTCCTGAGTTCAATTCCCAACAACCACATGGTAGCTCATAACCATCTATAATGAGACCCAATGCCCTTTTCTGTCTGATCCTCTCTTCTGTCATTCAGGCATAAATGCAAATAGAGTGCTCACATACATAAGTAAATAAAACTTTTTTTTAAAATGACAAAAAAATATTAGTTTTGATGAACCATATCAGATGTTTTTTTGATTATTTGATTGACTTAGTTTTGGTACATGTGACACTTTAAGGCAAAATTACTCTGTCATGAGTTGAGGACTTGAGGTAAAAAGGGAAAGCTACTCACTAGGAGTATGGCACACACTTGCCCAACACTTGGGAGGCTTCGGGGGATGGCCTAAAGTATGAGGCCAGGGTGGACCACATAGCAAGATCCTGGAGAAGGGCCGGGCAGTGGTGGTGCACGCCTTTAATCCCAGCACTCGGGAGGCAAAGACAGGCGGATTTCTGAGTTCGAGGCCAGCCTGGTCTACAGAGTGAGTTCCAGGACAGCCAGGGCTACACAGAGAAACCCTGTCTCGAAAAAAACCAAAAAAAAAAAAGATCCTGGAGAAGGAGAAGGAGAGGGAGAGGGAGAGGGGGAGGGGGGAGGGGGAAGAGGTATAGAAGACAAAGGTATAAATTCCAAGACATTAGAAATGTCTACTGCAACTTTCTCTCCTATCCCCTGCCTGCTTTTACTTTTCCTTCTTAGTCCCCAATCACTGTTTTGAGACAGCGTGCATTTACAATGCTTCAAACATCGTACGTAGCCAAGGGTAACCCCGAGCTTCTTCATGATTCTCAGGCTTCAACATCCCAAGTGCTCAGATTACCAATGTTGGAGACAGAACAGAGGTTTTGTGCACGTTGGGCATGTACAACCCATCCCCAAACTCTTACTCTGTAAGTTAGGTTCATTAACTCCACTTCGGCAATGAAAAGACTGAAGTTTAGAACAGAACAAGCAAGTAACTGGGAAGGAACAACTGCAGGAACAAAACTTAATTCTGTCTGCATCTGGCTAACAGTCCTTACCTATTTGACAAATTGTAACTGAGCATCCACATTGTGCAAAGGGTTTTCCTAGGCTTTGGAGATCAACAGAGAACATGGTGTATAATAAATACCTCTCCTAAACAACAGGGAGAGCTGAGGTTCAGAGAACTGGTCTGCTATAATGAATGAGAGGTTGGGGAGGGCCTCCCTGGGAAAGTGCTGTGGAAGTGAGATCTGAACAAACAAGCACCAGCCAATGAAGAATACCAGAGAGAGGACTTATGGGAACCAGGTGAGGCACTAGAAGAAACAAAGGGAGAAGATCGTAAGCAGAGGCCCTGGGTAAGCAGAGACCATATCAAACAGAGCTCTGTAAGCCAGGAAATCTGCATTTTACTCTAAATTTCATGACAAGCTACAGGATATCATTATAAAGCAGTGGTACAGTCTGATCTATTTGTTATTATTTTATCATGCAATATATTGATCACATTCTTTGTCCTTCCGTGGTATAGTCTGACTTAAAATAAAAGTCCCTTTGGTTGTCTATGGAGAACAGGCCGTGGGAAAGTAAGAACAGAGAGGGAGAGGAGGCCTGGCTCACCAGCTGCCATGGAGATGGCATGGATTTGGGGTGTGGAGACAGCATATTCAGGACTTGCTGATGAAAATACAGGATCTGAAACTACTGGTTCCTAGACCAAAGTTCTGGTATCAAAGCGTGGAGATCTGCCACTCTCCTAGGCATCCTAGTAGATGGCATGAGTTTCCTTGGTGTCTTAGTCAGGGTTTCTATTCCTGCACAAACATCATGACCAAGAAGCAAGCTGGGGAGGAAAGGGTACATTCAGCTTACACTTCCATGCTGCTGTTCATCACGAAAGGAAGTCAGGACTGGAACTCAAGCAAGTCAGGAAGCAGGAGCTGATGCAGAGGCCATGGAGGGATGTTCCTTACTGGCTTGTTTCCCCTGGCTTGCTCAGCTGGCTTTCTTATAGAACCCAAGACTACCAGCCCACAGATGGTACCACCCACAACGGGCCCTTCCCCCCTTGATCACTAATTGAGAAAATGCCTTACACCTGGATCTCATGGAGGCATTTTCTCAACTGAAGCTCCTTTCTCTGTGATAACTCCAGCTTGTGTCAAGTTGACACACAAAATTAGCCAGTACACTTGGTCCTTGCCAGATCTACCCACAAGATGGCACAAGAACTATCCTGAGCCAAATACTACAGGCTTTCCCAGGACCTTCTCCCATACTTGACAGCCATACCCATCCTCCTAATTCCTTTTTTCTCCATTTACCTGTTGCCACTTCTCCCCTTAATCAACTTATATGGCAAATATTTACTGCAAGCCTTTTATGTCATCTCATTCAAAGTCAGATTCAAAGAACTTCATGCTGGAGTGAAGCCATTCAGGTCCTTCCCGCAGAACCCACAGTGTTGAGCAAACAAGAGTATCCGGATTAAATGAGTTATTTCAGGTGCTTAGCACAGTGCCTGATAATGAGTAACTGAATGTCTGCAGCAAAGATGTTCTAAGAGAGTGGCTAAGAACTGTAATTCTATAAGCAAACACATTATAAGGTACTTTATAAGCAGTATTTTCCTAGAGAAGCAATAACTTCTAATAAAAGCCATTAAGTTCATAATGTAGAATATTATACAAAATGGAATCTCATCCTTAGACACGTTAATGCATTTGTTACAGGGGACAACTAAAGGCTTTCCAGAAATATTAAAGTAAAATCAGCTTTGAGAGTAAATTTTTCTAGTAAGAATGAACCCATTAATAAAAATGGGAGCAGGGCTACAGAGACAGCATAGCAGTTAAGAACAAGTATTGCCTTGCAGAGGACTTGTGTTCAGATCTCAGAAAACTACATAATGACTCACACCATTTGTAACTCTAGTTCCAGGGCCTCCAATGTCATCTCACAACTTCATAGACACCAGGCACACACATGATGCACAAACACACAGACAGGCGAAGCACCTGTACACAAAAAATAAACAAATCTTTTTTTTTTTTTCCCCAAGACAGGTTTCTCTGTGTAGCCTGGTTGTCCTGGAACTCACTCTGTAGACCAGGCTGGCCTCAAACTCAGAAATCCGCCTGCCTCTGCCTCCCGAGTGCTGGGATTAAAGGCGTGCACCACCACTGCCTGGCTAAACAAATCTTTAAAAACAAACACACAGCAAAAACTGGGAAGTCTGTTGTGGGATGACCAGAGCCCACGATAGTAAGGGCTGAGAACCCTCAGATCCAGGAGTGGAAATCTGAGATGCAATACCCTCAAGTGTGTCTTTGCTGTAGACTTTCAGTTACTCATTGTTAGGCACTGTGTTGAGCACCCGAAATAATTCATTTAGCCTAGAAGCTACCCATGACCCCGAAAAATTGCAAAGTGGTCACTGGCTTATGGACTTGTCAAACCAAAAGGAGAATTTACAAGTCCCCCAGAGATGGAAGATCCTGCTATCTATGGATTTCTCACCAAGGGAAACAGAACACAGCAGAAATAGACAGTCTGGGTATTGAAAGAGCATATTCCCAATCGTCAATTAACAAATCAGCACCAGATGTGATAGTGCAAGCATGTAATGCCAGCACTTGTGAAACTGAGACAGGAGGATTCAAGGCCAACCTGAGGAAAATTAGGACAAGAGCTCAATGCAGGAACCTGGGGGCAGGAACTGAGGGAGAAGCCACTGGGGACACTGCTCACTGGTTTGCTCCTTCTCAACTTGCTCTCTTAAAAACCTCAGAACCTCCCACTCAGGGACAGCACCACCCACGGAGGGCTGGGCCCTGCCACATCAACCACTCAGGGTCAGCACCACCCACAGAGGCCTGAGCCCTGCCACATCAACCACCAACCAAGAAAATGCCTTATGGAGGCATTCAGTCAGTTGAGGTTCCCTTTTCTCAGAGGACCCTAGCCTGTGCCAAGATGACAAACAGCAGGATGCACCACATCCACATCTGGAAGCAGATGGAAATGGGCTGCTGCTCAAGCTGCCTTTCTCATTTATACAGTACAGAGAGGGAGACAGGGAATGGTGCTCCCTCCTCAGTTAACACAATGTGGTCTACCAAGTGATCCTAGATCCTAAGCTGACAATTGAAGTTAACTGCTCCAACAAGTGGAACACGTTCTATAATTATACCTTCTGGTAAAAAGTGCTCGGGGCCTACAAGATGGCTCAGTGGGTAAAAGTACTTGTTGCCAGGTCTGCCCCCCTGAGCTCAATCCCCAAACCTACGTGATGGATGGCGAGAACAGATTCCTAGATCTTGTCCTCTGACTGCCACATATTTGCTGTGGCATGTGCACACCCACCCACACACATACACACACAACTAAATCCATATAATAAAGTTTGTCAGTTTTCAGACTGAATGCTATTTGAGAGTCTGTTGCAAATGCTCAGTCCAATTCCTTCCTGGTAGACCTTTTGACCTGACTGCAGCCACATCTGAGGCTCTGACCATCCCTTAGTCTTCTTTAAGGAGAGCTACACAAAGTTTCTCAACAATTAGCCTATGCTGCTTCTAAACAGCAATATTGGTTTCTCTTTAATGTTTATTTTTATACTGTTTCTACTACTATTTTGTCTAGTTCTAAATTTCATTTTTTCATAGAAATATCAAGGAAGAAACCATTTGCTTATGTTAAGCTGGAACTTTGAGTTTTGAAGGGAAAAAAAAACAAGGGGATGTATACACACACACACACACACACACACACACACACACACACACACAAACTAACATCAGCAGAGAATATGAGAAGCCCTGGGACAATGCAGACCTTAAGGTCAGGGGGAGAGGTGGGAGCAGGAGTGGATACGTGGCCTGGCCTTCCATTAGCACTGACTGCAGCTCCTTGTTATAAAGTCCAGCATAGCCTGGGTTCCGTGTATAAGGAACCTAAAACTCTCCTTACAGGAGATATGTCTTCCCAGGGCCATTTTTTTCCCTTGGTCAAATATTGTCTAGTGTTTACACATAGGAAAAATGAATATTTATAGTCTCTAAAACTCAATACAGATTTAACTGAACAGACAGGAAGTCTCAAATATCAACTCAAATGTCCTCACTAGCAGAGCACAGTAGTCACAACTGGAAGAAGAGTCTGAAAAGCACAGACTATCAAAAAGAGGCATGCATCTCATCTGGTGCCACCACAGGAGCACCCAGAACCATCCTCTAGGGCCCTCTGCCCACCTCTGAGGCAGCAGCCAAACTTCCCTCTGTGTATTCAAAGAAAACACTTGTTAATGGCTGTACTGGCTAGTTTTGTGTGTCAACTTGACACAGGCTGAACTTATCACAGAGAAAGGAGTTTCAGTTGAGAAAATGCCTCCATGAGATCCAGAGGTAAGGCATTTTCTCAATTAGTGATCAAGGGGGGAGGGCTCCTTGTGGGTGGTACTATCTGTGGGCTGGTAGTCTTGGGCTCTATAAGAAAGCCAGCTGAGCAAGCCAGGAGAAGCAAGCCAGTAGGCAGCATTCCTCCATGGCCTCTGCATCAGCTCCTGCTCTTTGACCTGCTTGAGTTCCAATCCTGACTTCTTTTCATGATGAACAGCAGCGTGGAAGTGTAAGCTCAATAAACCCTTTCCCCCCCAACTTGCATCTTGGTCATGATGTTTGCGCAGGAATAGAAACCCTGACTAAGACAATGGCCATGTTGTAAATAGCATTTTACATTCTAACATGCTATTTATGCAGGTTTATTCTGCTGTAGAAAATAGGGCAAAATAGGCAGAAGAGCTGGCCCTGGGGTCATAAGAGCTGGCCCTACCCCCTCACCTGCTGCAGTACTCAAGCAGGCCCTGGCTCTCACGTCTGCTGTGTCATGGCAGTGGCACAGATGAGGGAGAGATGCCCTCCTCTGCTAATCCTTGCCACCTAAGGCAGTTGGGGGAGTTGTCATGAGAGGCATGAGAGTGGGAGAACTGGCCATGGCCCTCACCAGCTGTAACACTTTGGACCCTGCTGCACCTTTCCTGGGCAGCAGGGTAGAGCTGGCCCTGATTGCGTAAGGCAGGGGGTGGGGTGGAAGTAGGGGGTGTTGCCAGTGAACCGCCCCAAGGACGTGGCAGCCAGTGGGCTGACCAGCTCAGATTCCTCTCAGGCCCAGATCCAGGGCTTTGAATTGGCTCACCCCAACATCTACCCCATTGATGAACTGCTGAATGAACTGCATGAAGGGGCCTGTCCTACAGATCCAAAACTACAGGGTCTCCATGACACAGGGTGACAACAGGCTATCCAACAGGAGTCCCAGTGAGGTTCCAGTTTTAATAGAGTAGCAGAAGCCTCCTACCAGACAAACGAGTCATTGCAACGAACATTTGCAAGCGAAAACGTGTGGACAAAGGGGGATTCCATGGGACACTGTGACACACTATCACACTACGAGATTTTTTTTTTTCCTGCTGTGGGGGAAGGTTGCAAGGGTGAAGAGAGGGTACAAGGGGGAGGGAGAGATGAGTGGGACTGGGATGTAGGATGTAAAATTCACAAGGAACCAATGAAAAGATTTTTAAAAGATAACAAATGACTCCTGGTTGAAATTTCCAATAAGAAAATGTTTAAGACCAATTATAAAAGAACACTCACAAAAATGCTTATAGCTGAACTGCCAAACTACAACCCAGGAGTAGCAAGCCTGTGCCTATTCACAAAGGGAACATGCAAAATTGTCTGTCCAGGGCTTTGGGTGACAGTAACAAATTGTGGCATTTGAAGTCTAATTAGCTGGGGGGTTGGGAGGGAGATGTGGAATTCATGGATCTTAAAAACAACTGCCATGTGAAAAGAGGAAAAACAATGAGACTAGTAGTACAATATCATCTAATAAATTAAAAATATGCAAGCATTGGCCTGGAGAAAGACTGAGTCAGTGAACAGCTGGGCAGGCATGGGGCGCCAAGTGTGGATCCTCAGCAGCCTATAAAAGATGTGTGTGTATGGTGCACACACCTAGGGCTGGGAAGGCCATGCAGGAGGACCCCAGGGGCTTGCTGGACAGTTTATCTGAAATGGCAGACTCCAGGTTCAGTGATACCCTACCTCAAAAAATAAGGTCAAACCAGGTATGGTGGACCATGTCTTTAATCTCAGCACTAGGGAGGTAAAAGGAAGTGGATCTCTGTGAGTTCCAAGCCAACCTAGTCTACAACCACATACATGTGTGTGTGTGTGTGTGTGTGTGTGTGTGTGTATACATGCATGCATACATACATACAGCAGTACCCTGATAAAAGAGAAGAGGAGGAAAGAGGAAACAGACAGAGAGAACGAGGTGAAGAAAAAAGGGTGAAGACATCATTTCTCACCAGCTCTGTCATCTTCACGTGTACTCACATATGCACACACAGAAGTACCTACATATACCTACGCCACATACATAAACTCAATATATGCTTTATAAGAACACATGAAAACAAGTATTGTATCCAGCACATCAGAATGGGTGCCCATGGGAAACACCAAAGAAAGGGAGTCAAGTATCACAAACAAAACAAAGTGGCCTCGATGCAAGACTGAAAACACCCATCACTTCAGATACTTCTTGGTTCTGTGGTAGCACATCCTCTCTTTCAGTCCCTCTCATTGTTGCCTTAGCTGTTACTTCCATGCTGAGTATCAGACCTCCGGAACCTACTCACTGTCACACTAGAACTTATGCCTAAGTCTCCCTTTTCCTGCCTACTCCCCACAGGCCAGCAGCCATCATTCCACTCTGCTTTTTTAGATAGAAGTGTGATATTCTTTATGGTATTTGTCTGCCCTATTTTGCTCAGCATATTATCTCCCAGGTTCATCTATATTATCACAAATGGCAGGTTCTCCTGCTTTTTAAAGACTGGATGATATTTCACTGTGTACACAGAGTACATTCTTTAATCCATCCATCCATTCATTAGTGGGTCTTTCAATGTTTCCACACCTTAGCTATTGTGAATAATTCTGCAGTGAAGATGGTTGTGCAGCCATCTCTAGCAATCACTAATTCCAGTTCCTTTGGGTATCTATCCAGAAGTGAGGCTGCTGAGTCTCTGCCACTCTAACTTTTAGTCTCTGGGGATGCTCCTTGTGTTTCCAAAGTGCTAGACTAGTTTACAATGTCTCCAACAGTGTAAAATCTTTTCCTCCACATCTTAACCAACACTTAACCATTAACAGCCAGTCTAATAATAGTTCACTATGGTTGCATTCCCCTGACAATTCAATGTGTTAAGGTTTTTTGTTTGTTTTTATTTATTTTGATTTTTTTGAAGCACATTTTCTCTGTGTAGCCCTGGCTGTCCTAGAACTATTTAGATGATGCTGGCCTCAAACTCAGCCTCTGCCTGCCTCTGCCTCCCAGAGCTTAGTCCCAGCACTGATGATGATTGTTTCTTTTCTTGTTATTGAGCAGCTTAAGTTCCCTGGATATTTTAAGTATTAGCTCCTTAGCTGATGTATTATTTGTACGTATTTCTTCCATTCTTCAGGTCATCTCTTCACTCTTTCTTTGCTATAAAGAATACTTCATTTAATACAAAATCAAGTACAAACAAGCAAGCACTAAAGAGAAGGACTGACAATTAGACTTTAAGGATTTCATTCATCAAAAGACCTAATACAGAAAAGGTGGTGAATCCAAATGTGAAGAAAATAATCTGAAAAACAGATTAATATCTGTAAAACTGACAAAAGATTCATATATAAAGGACTCTCAAAGATCAATAGGAAGAAACAATCCTACTAGACAGTGCCTCATATAGTCAGTTGTTCTGTATGAACTGAACCAGATAATTTATTCTTCTTCACCTGAACTAAACTGGGCAAAGACAGTAGGGTTAAATGGAAATCTTAAATTTCATAAAACATATTAAGTAAGTGTCACTGACTAAAGTCTATTTTAAAGAGAGTTCTTAAGAGAAAAATAAGAAACGTATTTGCATCCACAATGTGTCATCTACAAAGAGAAATGAGTTTCTTATACAGCTACTACACAGTAGAATGCTTTGTTTCCATAGAGATTATGACACAACTGATTTAGGTCTTAAATTAGAATATTCCGGCTTGAATTGAGAAATGACCTTTTTGTTTAAATGAACAGTGAGTGTGTTCAGTGTGAATAAACGCACCGTACATCTGGTGACATCATTTCCTCTTTACTTCAGTAACAGTTAGAAATAATACATCTACACAAGCTCTAAAAGGAAATTTATACCCCCCAATCTCTGAAAATACAGCGAATGACATATTTTTACAGGATGTACAAGAGTACTGACTAAAAACAGCAAACACAGGACAGTGCAATCTCTCTCTGCCCTTGCTCATTTCACCTCTTACATGTAAGCATTCTTTTAGAATCTGAAAGCGAGACAAGCTGATCCCAGCTGTTTCCTCATCATTAGCACCTGGATTCAACAAAGGACAAGGGAGAACTCATGAAGCAAAAAAGCACAAAACACCAGAATGTTACAATTCATAAATGCAACATGGGTAAATCCCTGAGGGACTCCATACTGCCCTAGCTGAAGCCCAGAAGACTGGATGTAGCATTTAAAGTTCAGGACTCCTTGAAGCTTGAATTTCACCCTCCCCAAATGACTTAGAAAATTCCTTGAAGGTCCTATGGTCTTACTACAGTAGCACAGGCCTGGCAAACTCCTGTTTTCCCTCAACCTTCAGGTCTTACGTACATATAGGGGAAACCTCCTATGCCTATGGTCCCCACCTTTGTGTTCCCTAGACTGGTCTTCATTGAGGTGGGATTCTGATCACAGACTGCCTTTTTCTCCTACCAAACCAAGCTTCTATCTTATTCTCTTGCACAAAACCAGAACTCAGAGGACTGTGCTCGCTAGCTATCTGTTGAGTTGAGGCAGGATAAAAAGCCAGGGAAAGCTAAGGGAACATGGGAAGGAAAAGGAGACTCCGAGTCAAACGTTCCAGAAGTGCTATGGAGGTGTTTCGGATAAGAACGTTAAATAGCAGTAACCCATTCTTACAGCTAAGTGTTCCTGGCCTCACTCCTTGTCCAGTGAAACCTGAAACTGCCTGGGAATCCAACCAACTAGAAGATAAACATGTCTTTTGTTTGTTTTTTCTGAGATACATATTCCTGTTTGTTTTTAGATGAAGAATTAGATCTTGGTTGAATATTTGATACTGCATGACAACACCTTCAAAGTAAACTTTTGTTTACAGTAAAAACATCTTAAATTCCTACAACCTTTCAAGCTATGGTTTTACTTTACCAGCTGTAATCCTATCCAGTGTACATCAGAAAACACCCGATGATCTCATTTACTGAAAGTTCCTTAGCAACCCTTTGAGATGTAACTTCAATAGCCATTAAAATCATACATGCTCTACATCCTTGCCAGCAAGTGCTTTTACCTGAGTTTTTTGTTTTGTTTGGTTTGGTTTGGTTTTGGTTTTGGTTTTTCTGAGACAGGGTTTCTCTGTGTAGCCCTGGCTATCCTGGAACTCACTGTAGCCCATGCTGGCCTCAAACTCAGAAATCTGCCGGCCTCTGCCTCCCAAGTTCTGGGATTAAAGGCGTGCGCCACCACTGCCCAGCATTTTACCTGAGTTTTTGATCACAGCCATTCTGACTGGTGTGAGGTGGACTCTCAGAGTCATTTTGATTTGCATTTCCCTGATGACTAACGACTTTGAAGGTTTCTTTAAGTGTTTCTTGGCGGTTAGAGAATTCTGTTTAGCTCTGTACCCCATTTTTTAATTGGGTTATTTGATTTGTTAATATCTAGTTTTTTGAGTTCTTGGAATATATTTTGGATATTAGCCCTCTGTAAAATGTAGGGCTGGTAAAGAGCTTTTCCCATGCTGTAGGACAGGCTGCCGTTTTGTCCTTTGACAGTGTCCTTTGCCTTACAGAAGCTTTTCAGTTTCATAAGGTCCCATTTATCAACTGTTGATCTTGGAGACTGAGCTATTGGTATTCTGTTCAGGAAGTTGTCTCCTGTACCAATGCATTCAAGGTTATCCCTCACTTTCTCTCCTACTAGATTTAGTGTATCTGTTTTTATATTGAGGTCTTTGATCCATTTGGATTTGAGTTTTGTGCGGGGTGATAAATATGGATTTATTTGTATTCTTTTACATGTAGACCACCAGTTAGACCAGCACAATTTGTTGAAGATGCTTTTTTTGCTTCATTTCTCGTGGGAGTGCAAACTTGTACAACCATTTTGGAAATCAATTTGACAGACCCTCAGAAAATAGGAAATAGTTCTACCTCAAGACCTAGCCATACCACTCCTGGGTATATAACCAAAAGATGCTCCACCATACCAGAAGGACACTTGCTCAACTATGTTCATAGCAGTTTTATTCACAATAGCCAGAAGCTGGAAACAAGCTAGATGTCTCTCAACTGAAGAATGGATAAAGAAAATGTGGTACATTTAACAGCTATTAAAAACAAGAACATCATGAAATTTTGCAGACATGGATAAAACTACAAAATATCCTGAGTGAGGTAACCCAAATCCAGAAAGACATGAATGGTATGTGCTCACTTATTGTGAGGGTGGGACTGGGACTAGAGAGGGGGCTGTGATTGGGGTGTAAAGTGAATGAATGAATGAATGAATGAATAAATAAATAAATGAAAAACTGTAATGAATAAACTTCAGTTCATAGAAAATAAATTAATAAAATCATATATGCTACCATAAAGATACGTAAACCCTCCCTTTCCTTTTTCTGTCACTTCCCACATTAATCTAAGTTAAAATGTCTTCTTAATAAACTCCAACTCCGGCTCATACCCTGAAATTCTTTCCTGGCTCTCCTGAGTAAATATCCTGAGAAAACCTTCTCAGGGTGCTACTGCCACCAGCTTGGAGTTGTGTTCCCAGACTTGCTGCTACTGACTGAATCAATCAATTCTTGAATAAATGAAGTCCCTAACATTTTCCCATGCTTTGAAAATGTTTCTAAGTTTATTTTTAATTACATTTATTCATTTAGAGAGTGTGTGTGTGTGTGTGTGTGTGTGTGTGTGTGTTTTAGAGGACAAGCTGGAGTCAATTCTCTCCTTCCACACTGTGGGTCCTGGGGATCTAATTACCCAGCTCATCATTTGACAGCAAGTGCCTTTACCTGTGAGTCATCTCGCCTGCCCTTTAAAGTTAATATCTAAGGGGGAAACACATGGCCAATGAGATGGCTCCGTAGACAAAGCTGATAGCTATGCACCTGAAGACTTGATGATGCCCGGATCCCTATGGGTCACAGGACAGGCCCAGGAATTATCCCTCTAGCCAGCATGCACGATGTAGCATGTCATGCTTGTACTAACACTCATGATAATATTTTTTAAGACAAGCAATCCAAGATAGTCTATTATAAATCATTCTACTCAGTTTCTAATTTCACTATGAACTACTTTTGGCTGAATGGATACTCCATCTCATCCTCAAAAATCTATAAGGAAGTGATATAATCTCTTCATTTTTGTTTCAGTTGAGTATTTCCTTGACTTAACCTTGACTTTCCTTAATATTCAAGGTTTACTTGATAGGTTTTTATTTTGTTGCAACTTTGGGCATTTTAGCTTTCCATATCAACTGTTATTTTCAACTGAGTTGTAGGCTGATTTCAGTTTTAGAACTGAGATGAGAAAGTGTTTGGATTCCTTTTTTAAGTCTATTTTCCATTTGAATTATAACCTATTGGTTTTGAACATACATGATTGGAAAGATAAAAACAAAACTATATAGAAACTCAGCCCTCCAGCTCAATAAAAGGCACAATCTTTACATCAAAATGTTGGGTTAATATTTAAATATTTAAAACCAATATAAAAGCAAAGAACAAATATTTATGAGATTAATAATAAAGTTTTAAAAGACAGGGCCTGAGGCTGGGGAGACGTCTCAGTGGGGAAAGCACTGGATGCACAAACCTGACTACCAGGGTTCAATCTGGGACCTACATAGAAAGCCAGATGTAGTGGTGTGCGTCTGGAATTCCAGCACTCCTGTGGTGACACAGAAGGTAGGGGCAAGATTACCTAGAAGCTCCCGGGCCAGCCCAGTTTGAAATCCATAGTGCAGCAGGAGGAACAACAAGAGAGACCCTGCTTCAACAAAGGAACAAACTCCCGAAGTTGTCCTCTAACCTCCAAATACAAACCACGGCCCGCACCCCGCACCACGGCCCGCACCCCACACCAATGCCCGCACCCCACACCAATGCC
>JADRCH010013637.1:0-17121 GCA_019843965.1 Rhynchomys soricoides
CCCCAAAAGTTATACATACATACATACATACATACATACATACATACCCACCCTGTCAGGCATGGTGGTGTACATCTTTAATCCCAGCACTTGAAAGGCAGAGGCAGGTAAATATTTGTGAGTTCAAGGCCAGCCTGGTCTACATAGCAAGTTCCAGTATAGCCAAGGCTATGTAGAGAGATCGTGCCTCAAAGTAGACAGACAGACAGACAGACAGACACACACACACACACACACACACACAGTGTATTCCTGTCTCACACACGAAAGATATACAGAGAAAACTCAGAGCTGCAGTGGCACTCTGCAGAACCAGGAACCTGGATTTTTCACTGTTATCATCTACATAAGATTTATTTAGTCTTTGTGGTTTATGATTATCTAAATGTTAGCCATAATGTCTACATTTAGACATTAGGAAAAATAGCATACCCCCTCTTGTCAAGGATACTTTGTAGAGAACACACAACAGTTCCACTGGATAGCTATAAGAAAAGCTAAAGAAAAGCTAAAGAAGACAACACACTTTTTAGGTGACTACATGCCCTGTGAAATAGCTGAGAATCTGTTATTAGCTAAAGAACCAGAAATGTGTGCTGGGGAAACTACCAGTCTCTAGTCACATGAGAGAACTCCAAATGATTCTGATAATGGTTGCAGCATAACACTGAAGACAAGATTACCTGGTAGAGGTTCACAGTGATCTTGATCTTCAGACCAAGATGAATCAAGAAATTTTATGAGCGTGTCTGACACTGTCCTTTTTTTTTTTTTGAGGGGAGGAACACAATTCTGTTTGTGGGGTGTGTATAGTCCCAGACTGATGCTGAGAGTCATCCTTAGTCACTCTCTACCTTATTCACTGAGGCAGGGTCTCTCAGTTAAACCTGAAGCTCACTGCTTCAGCTTATCTAGCTAACCAGCCTGTTCCAGGGATCCTGTCTCTGCCCTCTAAGGCTGAAATTACAGGTGGGCCATGCATACTCGACATTTACATAGGTTCTGGGGGTCTGAACCCTGGTTTTCATGCTTGCACAGTAATCTCTGTACCCACTGAGCCATTTCCCTATCCTGAGTTCATTTTTGCTTCTGTATCCTTGTGGATTTCAATTCTGCTAGACCAGTGCTTCTAAACCTTCCCAATGCTGCGACAACCCTTTAATACAGTTCCACATGTTGTGGTGACCTCAACCATAAAATTACTTTTGATGGTACTTCATAACTGCAATTTTGCTACTGTTGGGAATCATAATGTAAATATCTGTGTTTTAAGATGGTCTTAGGGGACCCCTGTGACACATACAACCCCAAAGGAGTCATGACCTACATGTTAGAACTGCTGCACCAGAGCATGCTGGGCTTCTACCAGGGCTTCTCTCCTCCCTCTATCTTCCTTCAGGAGACCTTCCCATAGTTATGTAGCTATGCTCCTATGGCACCAAGGAATAGTTCTTACCTCTTCTGAGTACACTAAACTTATGTCTTCTGAAATGTTCTGCAGCTTCTCAGAAAAGAAACACTATTCAGAGCTAAGGTGATGGCTCAGTTGGCAAAGTGCTTGCCTCAAAATAATGAGTACCTAAGCTCAGATCCTCAGGACCCATGCAAAAGCCAGGAGTGGCAGTGCATGTCTATCGCCCCAGCACTCAGGGTATGGAGTTCGATGGCCAACTAGTCTAGTCTAATGGATAAGCTCCAGGACCACTGAAAGACCTGCCTTAAAGATAAGGTAAGCAATGTTCAAGTACAATCAATCCCTGTGTCAGCCTCTGGCCTACACACGCACGCACGCATGCACACATGCGCGTGCACATGCACATTAGTGCTATTCTTTCTGTGCCATTAAGTTGATGCAGCTTTTACACCCCACCCCCTTCTTTCTCCTGTCACTCACCCTTGAATAGAAGTGACTTTTATCTAGGCTGCTGACAGACAGCCATCAGCTTTCTTCCTCTGGTCAGCAGGCTTGGAATGCACTGTGTGCAGCAGTGTCTGCTGCAGAGGGCACCTGGCCTGCTCTCTCCAGTTCTCAAATCACACCTAGAATCACGGCGTGCTGTACTGCAACTGCACAGTGCAAAGCACTGTTGTCACTCTGTCCCATCTTCCAACATGGTTGGGAAACCAGAGCTGATCAGCCTGTCTTGATGGGCATCAGAGTTGGAGCACACGCCTCCGACAAGCTCGCAGAAGCTTTGCCACTCCTGAGGGCAGCACCGTGCTTCTATGATGAGCACACCTCAGCATCCCAGGACAGCAGACAGCAGTGGGAAATAATGAAAGCTCCTTCTCGCCACCTTCCTTCTTTGGTACTTTACCTGCAAAGACTGGTGTATGCTGAGCACAGTGCACAGACTGCTCCTGATTAGTCTGTACACTGCAGCAAAGACCGTTACAGAGGCTCACTATGTAGCTTAGACTGTGCTCAAAATTCTTAATGGCTGCCTCTACCTCCTACATGGAAGACTAGAGTCATGTGCTACTATGCCCAGAGTATCAGTGTCTTAACTACCCAGAGTAGAGTCCAAAGACTGGCTCAGCATACTAGGCCTTTGCATCTGGCACTATTCAACTCAAATGTCTTCTCTCAAGGCTCCTTTTCTCCTAAATCTCTTCTCTAGAACTCTCCTGCCTGTCTCTGTATGGTTTCACTATGTGCCCTCCAAAACTATGTGTTGCCAAGTGGTAAGTGTCAAGAAGTAGGGCCTTAAGACCTCCGGCCACTCGGGCTGCTCTCTGGTAAATGAGATTAAGGCCCCTATGAAGGAGATTTCACATAGCCAGAGGATGCAGCCAGACAACTGAACCTACTAGTACCTTAAGCCTGGTTTTCTCAGTCTTGAGAACTATGAAAAAAATAATTTTTTTTCTGTGGTGTTGTTGTTAATACTTGTCTTTATTTTATTATTTATGTGTATACATATGTGTCTTATAAGTATGTGCCACACATGTACAGGTGACAGTGGAGCCAAGAGAAAGATTGGGATTCCCCAAACCCATCCCCCAGCTAAAGTTACAGGCAGCCAGCAGAGTGTGGTGACACACACCTTTAATCCCAGCACTTAGGAGGCAGAAGCAAGCAGATTTCTGTGAGTTCAAGGCCAGCCTGGTCTGCAAAGTGAGTTCCAGGACAGCCAGGGCTACACAGAGAAACCCTGTCTCTGGTGGGGTAGGGGTGAGGGGAGCTTTGTGGGCAGTTGTGAGTCACCTGACCTGGGTTCGGACACTTGGACTCGGGTCCTCTGGAAGAGCAACAAGTGTTCTTAGCCACTGAGCCATCTTTCCAGCTGCCTAATTTCTATTCCTTATCAATTATCTAGTCTCAAGCTTTATGTTATAGTCACAGGAAACAAAGATATTCTATGTATGAATTACTTTTCTTGTGCTATGACCAATTACCTGACAAAAACAACTTAAGGTGAAAGTGGTTCATTTTTATTGACGGTTCAGAAGATACAGTCCATCACGGTAGGGAAGGCCGGTGGCAGGAACACTCAGCTGTGGCAAAGGGAACTTACATCTTGCAAATCAGGAAGCAGAGAGAAGGAACTCGGGAGCTCAGTGGTTCTTCCTTTCCCCTTTTCCCTTACTTACTCTAGGACTCTAACCCACAGCATGGGACCACCCACTCAATTAATCCTCTTTGGAAATGTCCACACAGACAGTCACAAAGGCATTTACTAGTGCCTTCAGCATGCCTTAATCAGATCAGGCTGACATTTACCATCACACTCCACAACTAGAGCGTCAGTCCCTCCCTCAGAGGCAGGGTGCATGCTTTGTTCATCCTATGGCTATAGTACCACAGGAAGTGCCCAAACCAAGCAAAGTAAGGCTCTGAAACAGGCTTTGAAAATGCAACCAACAAAAGTATGTGGCCTTCGAGAAGGTACTGCACAGGAGCACAAGGAGCTCCAAACACCCAGTAGAGAGCTACAGGTGAATGGTAAGTTGGGCAGGTCAGCCTCTGATGAAGTACTTTTCACAAGCTAGTACTGCATAAGTATCCCCAAACAGAGAATAAAGGAAGAACAGAGCCCTGTCGGGCTAAGGTCTCATGGGCTTCGGAGGGCTGCTGAAAGCAAGGAAGATCACTTGAGGAATAAGATTCTGGAGAAATTTCTTGGTGAAACAGTTCATTCTAGGCAGGTGCTTTGCAAAGATGATCTTAATAAGAGAGACAAACCAGATAGAGGTTGAAACCAAGACGAAGCTGGCATGAAAAACCAACAGGGCCTGCTCTTGCCTCTAAGTAACACACTAGGGATGACACAAAGCCCCACTCTCACCCCACTAGATAAATGGTAGAAAGCTAATAAGAAAGACCTGAGATTCTTGGCCAGGGCCTATCAGGAAAAGAATATGATCAGGGACCATATTTTTAAAGTACAAGCCCACTGTGTACTGTTCAGTTCTGGAGTTACCCAAGGGCTACCAGTTAGGAAGAGTATCAGCTTTCAGGGGGCTTGTCATATAATCATGAGGACCCAAGTTTGAAACCCCACTACCCGAGTACAAAAACCTGACATGGCAGCATGCATTTATAAGCCCAGGACTTGGGGAAGGTGGAAAGAGGAAGATCCCTAGAACTCACTGGCCTGCCAACCTAGCTGGAAAGATGAGACTGGGGGCCAGTGAGAGATCCTATCTCAATAATAAAAACAAGTAGCAAATGCACGAAGACACCTGTGTTGACCTCAGGCTTCTACATATATACTTTCACATGAGCACACACACACATGTATACCACACAAAAAGATTCTTTTAAAATAGTCTAGAAAATTATAATCATTCCTTTTTAAGTAATATTCAAGTGGTAGTTTGGATTAAATAAATGTTGGTTTCATCTTAACCCTAATGGTTGTCATTTATATTCTCTTACTATTGTTTTTTTATTGTTGTTGTTCTGATATTTTTTGTAAAGTTGGGGAGCAAGCCCAGGGTTTTATGCAAGCAAGACAATCTCTTACTGTTTTAAATAGAGCAAGCAAGACAATTAAGAAATGAATATTAGTCCTAGAAACAACAAAGTTACAAAGCCTTGCTTATTTTACGTACAAGGAAAGGGAGATTAACTTAATGTGTTTATAGGCTGTATCTACTGTCATAAGGACCCATGGGACTCTGTCGGTGGACTGCTGGCTTACCTGCACAGTGCCTCTGCATCCATCTGTCGGGGATTTCTGTGGTCTATGATGATGATGTCATGGAGTCTGTCCTGGAAACAGGCCAGGGCAGCCTGCACCTCCTTGGCAACTGTGCACTTAAACCCGGCTTTTTCACATGCCCTGTAGAATCCATTACACTGGTTATCTTCTTTGGTAAACACTAAAAGTACCTGGATCAGAAGAGGACAAACACATTTTTAAAAATCTTGTTATAACTGTCATTTTTAAAGAAGCCTCAGAAAATTCTTAAATGTTTAGGTCACAAGATATGAACATAACGTCTGTAAATACACATTCTTTTCTTACATATAACTCAGGGATACTAGCATTCACTGATGAGTCAATGCTAAAATGTCGAGGCTGGAAGCTCAAGCCCAAGGGTTTGCAACATACGATTACTTCTTTTGCTGACAATGCCATTGATAGTGCTCAATAGAGACTTTTCAGAACATTTTCTTTTAAACTTGAATCAAAACACAAACATTTATTTTAGCAAACAGAAAGTTAATTAAGTGTGACAAGGCTGGTACTCTAGTGAAATGCCTCAGATGGTAAATGCAAGGATTTTAGTGAAATACTGTTGGGACACATAATCCTTAAATGATGTACTTAACATGTTTTGACTCAAATGTTATGAAATGCCTCCATGTTGAAAAGTCATTCTGAATATGAGAGATTTAAGGACTACAATGCTATAGGTTAGGTCTGATGGGTAAGTGACATGGACACAGAGCCCAGGCAACCTACGTACCATCTGTGCCAATGTTAGGCTGATAACTGCTTGTCTTGGTGCCTAGCCTACATCACGTACACCTGGATCTGCTGCCTCTCCCCAATTCAATCAGGCTTCCCAGCCAAATCAGGTTCAAAGCATCTCTGCATTCATCCCCTTCAGGGCTAGACTCCACAGATGATAGAGGCTGTGTGGTGATGGAGCAGCACCCTTGCAGACAGAGGTTGACTACAAAACTGAACGAAATCCTTTACCTCCTTGAGAGTTTGCCCAACTGTGCAAATACCACATATGCAAGGAGCCAGGAACACATGCCTGTTGGCCGCCGCAAGATTAAAAAACAATGGCAAACACAGTCATGTGCAGGAAGCTTCAAATAACTTGGCTTCGTTTTATCCCTTTTTAAAGATTTCTTTTTTTTTCAATGGGTACAGGTGTTTTGCCTGCATGCACATATGTGCACCACATGTGTGAAAGTGCCCACAGAGTCCCAGAAGAAAGTGTCAGATCCCTTAGCACTGGAGTTATGGACAGTTGTAAGCAACTGTGTGCACTTAGAACTGAACCTAGGTCCTCAGCAAGAGCAGTAAGTGCTTTTAACCACTAAGCCATCTCTCCAGCCCCCTGATGCCAACATGGGCTATATAAGACCTAGTCCCCAAAACAACAAACTTGGTGTAATGGAAGAGGCTATGTTTTAACTTTTCATTTGGGAAAAATTCAAACTTACAGAAAATTTATGAATGACAATGCCTTAAATATTCTTGCTCTAGATTAATCATCCCTTGGCCTTTTGCCACTTTGGTTCCCTTCCTCTCAACGTATACACACATGTGAGTGCATGTACAATTGTACACTTCCCCCTTTATTGCAACCCCACATTTTAACATCAGGTGCACTCCTAAGGAAAGGATTATAACATTGTTACCAAGTCCAAGAAATTTAACTATGACCTAGTGCTAGCACCTAAATAGAAAAACAAATTATCTTAAATGTATCATTTTAAATACCCTCCCCATTAAAGAAAATTGAAATGTAATCATTACAGCATAATACCTGAAGTTGGTCTTGATGAAATCTCATGGGGCCAAATTGCACATCAGCTACCGATACCTGTAAGAAAGAGATTTTCTTATATTATTCTCTCTCTACTCAGTGTCACAGACAAAAGTAAAATATCTACTCTAAAATTTATACAAATATTAGCTAAGTAAGAGGAACTACAGCCACACTTGAAAACTCCCAGGAGAAATGAAAACAGGGAAAGCAGAATGAAAATGTTTCTGATCCCAGGGTGGCTGTCTCATGGCCCAGTAGAACTTCCAGACAGTTTCTCATTTGTTACAAAGATCAAGTAAGATTGTGATACAAGAGTAGATGCTAAATAAACACTGGTAGTCCCTACAGACCATACCACCTTTTCCTGGAGGATAATGAAATCTTACATCCAAAATGGAACATGAATAATGCAATCTAGTAGCCAGCACAACAGATGTCAGAGAAGCTTCTCTGAGAAATAGCTGACTCTTCTTTTACAGCCTTGGCTAATTCATTCTTGACTATAGGAGAGGCTGACACTAAACACAAGACACTAATACCACAGCATCAGGCCTGGGAAGAAAGTTCAGTTAGAAAAGTGCTTGCTGGAAGAGAATGAGGACCCGAGAGCTTCAGCAACTACATAAAAATCTGGATGTGTCTGAACACCAGCACAGGGAAATGGAGACAGGCAAATGATGGGGCTCACTGGCCAGCCAGTTCAGCTGAATCAATGTGCTCTAGGTTCATTGAGAACTATTGCTTCAAAAGAGGAAGGTGGAGGACTATGAGATGGGTGGTGGCACTTTCCATGTAAGCCTGACAAACTGAATTTGATCCCTGACCCCATGTAAATGTGAAAAGAACTAGCTTCATAGGGGTGTCCTCTCATTTCTACAGATGTGACATGTGATGGTATCTGCCCCCCCCCCAAGGATAGTTTATAAGTTGTAGATTGTGGAAAAAATAGGAAAGAAGAAAGAAATTATATCTGATATCTGTCTTTTGCTAGATTGCTACAACTTTAAGAGACTTAATTACTGGGCATTGGTGGCACATGCCTTTAATTCTAGCACTTGGAGGCAGAGGCAGGCAGATCTCTGAGTTGGAGGCCAGCCTAGTCTACAGAGTGAGTTCCAGGACAGCCAGGGCTACACAGAGAAACCCTGTCTCAAAAACAAACCAAACAAACAAAAAAAACAAAAAACAACAGCCAGTGTGGGGGTGGGTGGCTATTACTCATTATGTATACAGCAGGAAAGAGGTACTAAGTCCTTTGCTTAAGGTCACAAGGCTAGGATGTGGCATGCTTGCCATTATCCCTTCTCTGTTTAGCTCCAGACCCCAAAGATGCAAACTCAGAGGCACTGGAAGGTTTGTGTAGTCTATGCTTTTCACAAAGAAACCTAAGAGTGGGAGAAGTTGGGGGCTGAAACACACACACACACACACACACACACTCTCTCTCTCTCTCTCTAATACATACTCTATACTAGATGTCTGTCCATAAAGAGACAAAGCCTGCCCTAGAGGAAGAGATAGACTTTAGAATCTAATCTAAGGTTCTCTGTGCTGAAGAGATCCCCACCCTAAACCCCTGGGTGACGCTGTGATTCCATATTTAAAACAACCAACCACCCAAGAACTAGATTCCTCTCAAGCCATAAACCAAGTTTTATATATATATCACACATATAATTTTAACTATGAAGAGCTGATTGTCCTGGCTAATTTTATGTCCATTTTATATAAGCCAGGTCATTTGGGAAGAGACTCTCAATTGAGAAAATACCTCCTGTAGGCAGCAAGTCTAAATTAGTGATTGATGCGAGAAGACCCAGTCCATTGCGGGTGGTACCAGCCCTGGGCTGGCAGTTCTTGGTACTATAAGAAAGCAAGCTAAGCAAGCCATGAGTGAGCAAGCCAGTAAGCAGTGCTCTTCCATGTCTTCTGCATCAGCTCCTGCCCTGACTTCCCTGAATGACAGACTTGTAAGCTATAAAGTAAACCTCCCCAAGTTACTTTTGGTCATGGTGCTTATTGCAGCGGTAGAAACACTATAACTAGGACACCAATGTCCACTAATGAACCACTGACTAAGTTCCTGATTTGCCTTGTGATAATTTGTTTCTCAAAAGGAATTAGAAGAACAGACGATTACTATTTCAGACCTAAGACTGAAGAGTGGAGAGCCTTTGGAAAAGTGAAAGATAAGGAGCCCGGGTGCAGGAGGAGCCATCTACCCTCCTGGGACGTGTCACTGCGGGATACCACGGTAACAGCGGGCACAAATGAATGCCGAAGCCAGGACTGTTTTTAGTAGAGTATGGTCCAGGACAGCCTAAATGACAGACTAGGGGAAGATGGCAGTGTGAGGAACAGCAAGCAGCTTTCTACCTAAGCAATGCTGCTTTGGAAAAACAGGTCTAGGATAACTCTTTGTTATCCTGTGTGGTTAGTTTCAGTCAATTTCACTCTTAGTGCCAGCCTGCCAGACCCAGCTCCATGGCAGGCAGTGTGCACAGGTTTCCGGACCAATCTAAATACAAACATCAGGAAAGAACACGGTCACACAGGCCTCTTCCTCCAAATCTCAGAACCTGGTGTTCCAGTCACAACTGTTGCCACTGATCTCTGACTTCTGACCAACCAGGTAGCAGTAAAAACAATGTTATGGACAAATTTTTTATCTGTATACATTTACATTAAGAGTCACAGGAGGCTTGAGAAATGGCTCGGCAGTTAAGAGCACACAGCATTCCTGCAGAGGACTAGAGTTTGGTTCCCAGCATCCGAAGCAGGCAGCTCACAACTGCCTGGGACCCCAACTCCAGGGGATCTCCTGCCTCTGGCCTCCATGGGCACCTGCACTACACAAGCACACATGCACACAATTTTTTAAAAATTAAGTATCACTGTGGGTCTCAAATTATCTAACTTTATATTTTAAGGAACTTAAAAATTAATACATTAGCAAAGCTTCCAGGAGAAAGGAAATAATAAAGATTAGTGTAGGGATAATGCAGAATAAAGAATACATGATTGAAGAAGCCAATAAAGCCAAAATGTGCTTATTAGGAAAAACCACATTGATGAATCTTTAGTTAGATAGACAAAGAGAAAAGAGAGAAGACCCAAATTACTAAATCACAAATCAAAGTGGAGATATCACTTCAAATTATCTGGAAATAAAAAAAGATTATAGAAATATACCGAACAATTATGCACCTTTAATTATGGATAACCTGGATCTAACAGACACATTTTTAGAAACACAAAACCTACTGAGATTAAATCACATCAATACAGAAAACCTGAGTAGACAAAAATCCTAGGCTTGATAGCTTCATGGGTTTCTACCATTTAAATAACTAATACCAATCTTCTTCAAAGTTTTCCAAATAACTGAAGAGATGGAAATACTTCCCAAGTCAGTCTATAAATGCATTATTACCCTGATACCCAAACTAAATAGAGATACAAGAAAGCTATACACCAATATCCCTTGGGAACTGGATATAAAAATCCTCAACAAAATGGTAATGTAGTGAGAATTTTGGTTTCTTTAAAAACACAAAAATGTTATAGCAATGTGTTTTCATTTTCATCCCAGGTGTGGCTATGGGGCTGCCTCAGATTGTCCACAGCAGCTGACTGGGATTGGTCTCGTGCTCTAGCAGGGGCGTGATTTCACCAGCTGCAGAGAGTTTCTGCAAGTGTGTGACATATGAAATTTCGGGGGACTCTTGAGGGGGCCCTGGAGGCAGCTGGTGATAATGACTGCTGGTTGCTGTTGTGGTTTGTCTAGTGGTCATGTGCAAAGAGATGAGAAGAAGAAACTGGATATCCTGATAACAAAGATCAAACTTGCCCCAAGGAACTCAATGTCCCTAATCAGCAAAGTAGTCTAACAATACTGACACCCCCTTTCCCTTCTAGCCTTCTTTCTCTCCTACCTGGTGTTGGTGTGTTGGAAAGGTGGAACAGGGGTGGAGAAAGGTGGAAGAAAAGGAACCCACAAAGTAGTCCAAAGTCCGGTTACATGGTTATACCTGGGCCGGGGCTCAGTGGGTAAAGTGGTAGCTGCACAGGCATGGGAACCTGAGTTTGATACTAAGCATCCTCCTTAGAAAACAGAAAGCCAACATTGCAGAAGCAGACAGGTGAATCCCTGGTGCTCCCTGGTCTACACAAACTGATGAGCTCTAGGCCAGCAGCAGATCCTATCTCATAAGGTGAGATGCTAGCACACAAGACAGTGACCCGAGTTCGAGCCTCAGAACCCACATAAAGGTGGAAGGAGAAAGGTAAGGTCTGCTGAACTGCTTTATGACGTAGTTCTTAGCTAAATACCTTCCTCTGCCCATGTGCTCATGCCTATGCACAAATAGCAAATAAAAAAACAAGAAACAAACAAACAAACAAACGAAACCCCAAGGTGGACAGCTCCTGAAGAAAAACAATGAGATTGATCTCTGGCTTCCACACGGACACTCACACATACATGTATATCACACACACACCAATGATGATATACCATTCGTCAAATGAGAGATATTCTTGAGATATCAGGATGATCTAATTATGAAAATCAACAAATATAATGTACTAACAGAGTGGAAGGCTAATACCATATGATAATCTCAACGGATGCAGAAAAAGCATTTTAAAAATTCTAAAAAAAACATCTTTTCATGATAAAAATGGTTAACTAAGAGTAGAAGAGAACTAGTTAGCCATAATAAAGCAGGAAAAGAAAGAATGCAGTTCCTCTAAAGTTAGGAACAAGGAGAGAAGTCTGCTTCTCCACTTTCGTTCAACAGTCACTGAAGTTCTAGACAAAACAAATTAGGCAAGGAAAATAAATGATCCATTCAGAATGGAAAAGGAGAAAGCAATCTTTACTCCTAGATGATACGACCTTAAATAAAGAAAACCCAAGGATCCCACAAGAAAACTGCTAGGACTAGTAAATGAATTCAGCAGCATACAAGTTATAAAAATCGAATACATCACTATACTTAGTAGCCTGAAAGGGGTGCGGAAAGAGTGCATTTGATAGAGTAGTTAAAAAAAATCTTTCTGTGCCATGAATGAGGGCCTCAGCTTGGATCTGTGGCACAGAGAGTCGGGCAAGTGGTGTGCACTGATAACCAAAGTACTGGGCGGGGACAGCGAGACAGTGGATCCTAGGGGTTCACCTGCCAACTAGTTTAACTGAAATAGTAAGCTCCAGGTTCAGGGAGACAGCAGCTTTAAAAAAAGAAAAAGTAGGAAGGCCGGGTGTGGCTGCAATCCCACTGCTAACCATCCCACTCTACACAGTGAGTTCCAGGCCAACCAGAGCTATGCAGGGCTAGACAGTATAAGGAGGAGGAGGAAGGGGTGATGGAGGCAATACCAACTGAGACCTCCAGAGTTAACACAGGTACACACACACACACGCCACATACACACCAAAAACTTTTCACTAAATGGAAACACATTTTGTGTTTATAGATTAAAAGACCAGCATTACTAAGATGCCAATGCTACCTAAAACAATGTACACATTCATCAGGGTCCGCATTAAAATCCCAGTGATTTTCCTTTCTTTTCTTTTTTGGCAGAAAGAGAAATGTACATTCTAGAACTTATGGAAACTCAGGGGATCGCTATTGGCCAAAAGAATCTTGCAAATGAATGAATGACCTGCGAGACTGACATTTCCTAATTTCAAAACTCATACAAAACTACAGCAATCAAAGTCACGTGGTGCTGGTGTCGACAGACACTGAGAGGAACAGGGAGGCTAGAGAGAGATCTAGCACATATCCGCAAATAATCTTTAACAAAGACGTCAAGACAACTCAAAGGGGAAGAAGATAGTCTTTTCAACAGATGACGATGGGAGAACTGGGCACTCAGACATAAATAACCAAGCCGGTGCCTGCCTAATGCCATGGTAACAAAGCTAAGGACCTAAGTGTAAGATATAAAGTGAAAAACTCATAGACGAAAACAGAATGAAAGCACTCGGTGAAACAGGCAGCAGCAAGAAAAACATTGTACAACAAAGGACAATATTAACAGAGTAACAAGGTGGCCCACATGAGGAGAGAAAACATTTACAAATCATTTCATAAGATTTTGAGACCCAAAGCATAAGGAACACAACAGTTCAACTGACCCTGATTAAAATGCCCTCTTGCGACCTAAGCAGGACCAAACATGTATACAGATGGGCAAACACTTGCAGGTAAAAATAGAGTCAATAAGTCTAACAAAAGCTTTCTTTTAAAAAGGTTAAAGGACTCGCATAGACATGGCTCAAGGAAGATATAAAGATAAGAAACACATGAAAGATGTTCAACATTACCAATCATTTTTAAAATGTGAGATGTGGGTAAGAGCCCTTACTGCTCTTCCAGAAGACCTAGGTGGATGCCCAGAATCCCCATGGTGGCTCACAATCACCTGTAACTCCAATTCTAAGGAGTCCAACTCCCTCTGTGGGCCTCTGCAGGCGTACCTGTGGTGCACATACATATGTGACAGCAAACACTTATACATAACAAAGAAATGAATCTTAAAATTGACTTAAAATATGGAAATTAAAAGTACAAGATATCACCTTACTCCTATTAATACGGCAACTACTTTTTAAAGCAAAATATAAGTGTCCATGAGGGTAGAGACAATACGGAAAACTTGAGCACTGTTGGTAGAAATATAAAATGGCCCAGCTATGGTGGAAAACAGTATGGCAATTCCACAAAAATCAAAACCAGGACTATCACATGATCTATCTGTTCCACTTCTGGTTTATGCTCAAAAGAACGAGAAAGCAGTAATTCAAACAGATAACTGCATATCCACATTTATAGCAGAATCACTCTGAATAGCTGAAACATGGAAGCAACCTAAATATCCATGAGTTGAATGGACAAGCAGTAGAAGTACTACATACAACAGAATGTCCAAGCTTATCAAGGAAAAGAAATCCTGGCATGCTTTAACATGGAAGAACCTGGAGGATATTACAGTAAGTGAAATACTGTCACGAAAGAACAATTCTTCATGGTTACACTTACAAGATTTTTAGGAGCGGTCAAAACCACTGAGAAAGCAAGAGAGGATCCCTGAGGGGTGGGGCGTGGGACATTGATACTGGATGGACAGACACTCTCAGGCTTGTAAACTCTGAAGACGGGTGGTAGTGATGAGGGCATACTGTGAATTTTGTTTAATGCCTCTGAACTGCACACCTAAAAATAAAGAAATACGTTTTATGGCTGTTTTATGACATTTTTAGAAACTGGTTTATGCAGTTACCCTCTCTTCACACAGTGAGAAGGGAAGCAAAGGCCAGAGACCAGTGTGGATGATGAGTTCTGGTTTGTTGCTTTTTATGAGTGAAATTTAAAGCAAGAAATGAATGAAAGGCCAACAAACAAACAAACAAGAAGCAGAACCAGAAACTAAGAAGGAAGGCTTAGGACTTAGGATACGGCTCAGTAAGAGAACATAGGCCTGGGTTCAATACGAGTTCCAAAAGGCGTATACAAAAACACGAGTCTAAGTAAAAGCAGCAATGCCTCCATCCCTAGAACGGCTTTGTTTTGTTTTAGAAGGCAACTATGCTCACCACTGTGGCAGCCATGCATTTGCTGTGTTTTTGAGATAGGGTCTTGTTAGACCATTCTTGCCAGCCTGGAACTCTCCACGTAGCCCAAAGTAGCCTCAAACTCCAGAATGTTGGGATCCCAGCTGAGTGCCACTGCTTTCTTATTCCTGTTGTTTTGGTTTTTTTTTTTAATTGTTATTATTTATTTTAAAATTTCTTTTACTGGAGCTAAGAGAGGTGGCTGGGGAGTTAAAAGCACTTACTGGGGCCCTGGTTTGGTTCCCAGCACCCATGTAGTAGCTTTTCTGTTCTATGGGTCCAATACCCCTCTTCTGACCTCCATGGGCTCTGCAGGCACCTGGTACACAGACACACACAGGCAAAAACTCCCGTATATATAAAACATAAATTTTTTCATTAAGAAAGTATTTCTTTTACTACATACTTACGCGTCTGTGTGAAGGCACACGGGTGACCGTGGAGGTCGGAAGAGAACACCAGATACTCTGGAGCTGCAATCACAGGTGGCTGTGAGATGTCTAACACGTGGTCTGGGGCTGGCTCTTCTGTAATAGTAAGTACTCTTAACTACTGAGCCATCACTCCAACACCCATATGGTAAACATTTAAAATACTGGTTTGCACTATCCCTAAATCAGAAGGAAGTGAGAGGGAAATATGTATATAGAGATTACTTGAAATATCATGCAATAAAATTTATAGGAAACTATTAAATTACATTCAGAGGCTGCAATAATCACACTTAAAATTTATAGAGCTAGCTAGCTATGGTTGGTGCACACCTATAATCCTAATATTTGGGAGGTGAGATAGGGTTGTGAGTTTAGGTCAACTTTGTCTACACAGAGAAACTCGGTGAATTAATTAAATAAGTAAGCATGCTGATCTGTTAGATCATTAGGGCCAGCAAGATGGGTCAGGGGTAAACACCACTGGTGTTAAGTAATGCTTATGTTTATGTAGACATAAAGCCTGACAGACTGAGTTCAATCCCTGGGAACCACATGGTGGAGGAAGGAGAGAACCAACTCCCAAAAGTTGTTCTCTGACCTCCACCTGTATGCCGTGCAGTGCATGACTCACACACGGTAAATGATTAAATGTACTTTTTTAAAGAAAAAAGCTGCTGCGCTGGGCAATGGTGGCGCATGCCTTTAATCCCAGCACTTGGGAGGCAGAGGCAGGCGGATTTCTGAGTTTGAGGCCAGCCTGGTCTACAGAGTGACCAGGACAGCCAGGGCTACACAGCGAAACCCAGTCTTGAAAAATCAAAAAAAGAAAAAAAAAGAAAGAAAGAGAAAAGCTGCTGGGTATGGTGGCACAAACCTTTGGTCTTGCACCGGGGAGGCAGAGGCAGGCAGATCTTTATGATTCAAAGCCAGCCTGGTCTACATCGCTAGTTCTAGGACAGGGGGATGGTGCAAAGATTGGTTAAGAAAATTAGAAGAAGAAAATAATATCAATTAACAAAATGTTTAAGTGCTAGTGATTAGAGAAAATGCATAAGTAAACGCATAGCTGTACCTGATGACATGCCTGTAATCCTAGTACCTATGGGCCCAGACGGCTGAGGTAGGATTCAGAGTTCAAGCCAGCTTAGCCTATTTAATGAGATCCTGTCCCAGAAGAAAAAAATACACAAAATAAAATAAATTTACATTGTTAAGTCAAGCTGAGGGTCAAGATAGAAGCACATGACCTACTCCAGATGTTGGTGAGTAGCAATGGAAGGCAGACAGACGGGTCCCTGAGTTCCAGACCTGTCTGGTCTACAAGCAAGTTCAGGAAAACCAGGGCTACACAGAGAAACCTTGTCTCCCCAAAATATAAATTAATTAATTAATTAATTAAATTTTTTAAAAAAGCAAACAAATGAAACGGTAAGATGGGTTGGAGAAGATAGCTCGGCGTTTACAGTGCTTATTGCTCTTGTGGAGGACTTAGATTTGGTTCCTAGCCTATTGTGACGCACAACTGCCTTTAATTCCAGTTTCAGAGGATCTGACACCATCTTCCCGCCTCCGTAGGCTCCTACATAAATGTAGTACACAAGCTCACATACACAAACATACTTTTTTTTTTTTTAAATCTTTGAAAAAGTTGGTGAGATAACTTTTAGGAAAGAAACCATAATTATATGGTCTCAGCTTATAAAACTAACACATCTACTAGAGTAATCCTGAAAAATAAAGGAAATGAATGTTCATTCTTTAAAGGATTTAAGACCAAATTTCAGACACCATAAAGTTTTAGCAGTATCACTGTTAAAGGTCCATGTTTCAGCAAATCTATTTGATTTATTTACTTAACTAGACTGCATTTAGCCTTACATCCTATCTACAAGGAATATCCAGATCTTAGGACCTCTGTGGAGCAGAGTATCAGTCCAGCCAGACAATCAGACAACTACTATCCTTGCGCCCACCTCCTTCCCCACCATTACTATCTAGGATAAAAAAAATCACCACCACCAGGACATCTGATGACATCAGTCAGTAGGCAGATGTCAGAAAACAGTCCCTCAGAGTAAACACCTTCATTCCCATCTGATGACA
>JADRCH010013638.1:0-15233 GCA_019843965.1 Rhynchomys soricoides
AGATGTCAGAGAACAGTCCCTCAGAGTAAACACCTTCATTCCCATCTACTCCAGAAAGGGAGGGACCCCTGTACTTCCTGCACCCATCCTTTTCTCATGCCTCAAAGTCAAAACCAAACTGACCTAGTGCTCTAGATTACAGCCCCTTTAATCTAGGGTTTACATTACTATTTATAATAAATCGTTATTTTTCAAATCAGCTTTAATAACATAGCTTTCATTTTATCTTTCAGCTTCAAATGTAGTTGACATTTTTATATTGTTTTTTAGATAATAAAAAAAAAATCAGTATTTTTAAGAGTTGTGTCCTGCTGGGTGTGGTGGTGCATGCCTTTAATCACAGTAGCAGAGAGAGGCAGATCTCTGAGTTTGAGGCTAGCCTGGTCTATAGAGCAAGTTCCAGGACAGCTTGGGCTACACAGAGAAACTGTGTCTTTAAAAACCACTGCTAACAACAATAAAGGGTTATATCCTAATTTGTGTTTTATTACTCTGATCCAAACTGTAAATAAGCCAGTTATGGTGGTGGCAGCACACCCCTTTGACCCCAGCAGCACTTGGGAGGCAGAGGCAGGTGGATCTCTGTAAGTTCAAGGCCAGCCTGGTCTACAGAGTGAGTAACCAGGACAGGCAGGGCTACACAGAGAAACTCTGTCTCAAAAAACCAAAAACCATGACCAAAGTACTTTGTGGGGAACTGGTTTAGTTCAACTTTGCTCAGCAGGAACTCAAGCAGAGACTATAGAGGAATGCTATTGACTGGCTTGCTCTCCCCATGGCTAGCTCAGCTTACTTTACAACCCAGGACCATCTGCTCAAGAGTAGAACCACTCCATGGGCTGGTCCCTCCCACATCAACCATGGCTGACAGATCTGCCTACAGGCCAGTGCTACAGAGGTATTTTCCTCTTCCCAGATACAAACTTCCTAGTTTGTGTCAAACTGACAAAATATTAGTCACGAATTAATATTATTAATTATACAAATTACTAAAGACAAGTGTGGTGGTACACATCTGTAACCTGAAGCATTCAGGAGATAGAAGGATGAAGAGTTCAAAGCCAGCCTTGATTACATAGTGAGATTGAGGCCAGACTGGGCTACAGGAGTCCTTGTCTGAAAACAAAACAAAAATCAGATTTTTGAGTTTAGTCTTTTAGATTTTAAATATTTTTTAATTTATTAAGATTTATTGTTTTTAGCAGGAACAGGGGCTGTCTCTGACTCTGTTGCCTGCCTTTGGATTCCTATCCCCTAACTGGGCTGCCTTGTCTATCCTCAACAGGAGATGTGCCTAGGCCTACTGCGGCTTGATATGCCAAGGCGGGTTGATGTCCATGGAAGGCCTTCCCTTCTGAGAAAGGTAAGGAGGGGAAAGAAAGGGACTTGGCAGAGTGGGGGAGGGGAAGCTGTGATCAGGATCTAAATTAAATAAATTAATTAATTTAAAAAAGAATTGCTTTTAAAAGATTGTAAAATATGGGGCAGCAAAATGGCTGCATAGGTCAAATGCATACCCTAAAGGCCTGATGACCTGAGCTTAATCCTCAGGACCAGGGAAGGTAGAAGGGAAAACTGAATCTACCAATTTGTTCTTTGACCTCCACATGGATTCCATGACACATAAACAAATACACACAATTAAAATTTAAGAATATGTGGTGGCACGCGCCTTTAACCCCAGTACTTGGGAAGCAACAGGCAGATCTCTGTGAGTTCCAAGACAGCCAGGGCTATATAATGAGGCCCTGTTTCTAAATACATACATATATACATAAACACATACAACACACACATTACAACACTACAGTGTCAGAAAACAAAGACATATATTTGTATCCTAACAACAAAAGATTTTTTTGATAAATATTGACTTATTAGAAAGGACAACGATTAGGCTAGAGAGAGAGCTTAGCAGTTAAGAGTGCTGACTGCTTGTCCAGAGGTCCTGAGTTCAATTCCCAACAACCACATGGTAGCTCATAACCATCTATAATGAGACCCAATGCCCTTTTCTGTCTGATCCTCTCTTCTGTCATTCAGGCATAAATGCAAATAGAGTGCTCACATACATAAGTAAATAAAACTTTTTTTTAAAATGACAAAAAAATATTAGTTTTGATGAACCATATCAGATGTTTTTTTGATTATTTGATTGACTTAGTTTTGGTACATGTGACACTTTAAGGCAAAATTACTCTGTCATGAGTTGAGGACTTGAGGTAAAAAGGGAAAGCTACTCACTAGGAGTATGGCACACACTTGCCCAACACTTGGGAGGCTTTGGGGGATGGCCTAAAGTATGAGGCCAGGGTGGACCACATAGCAAGATCCTGGAGAAGGGCCGGGCAGTGGTGGTGCACGCCTTTAATCCCAGCACTCGGGAGGCAAAGACAGGCGGATTTCTGAGTTCGAGGCCAGCCTGGTCTACAGAGTGAGTTCCAGGACAGCCAGGGCTACACAGAGAAACCCTGTCTCGAAAAAAACCAAAAAAAAAAAAGATCCTGGAGAAGGAGAGGGAGAGGGAGAGGGAGAGGGAGAAGGAGAGGGAGAGGGGGGAGGGGGAAGAGGTATAGAAGACAAAGGTATAAATTCCAAGACATTAGAAATGTCTACTGCAACTTTCTCTCCTATCCCCTGCCTGCTTTTACTTTTCCTTCTTAGTCCCCAATCACTGTTTTGAGACAGCGTGCATTTACAATGCTTCAAACATCGTACGTAGCCAAGGGTAACCCCGAGCTTCTTCATGATTCTCAGGCTTCAACATCCCAAGTGCTCAGATTACCAATGTTGGAGACAGAACAGAGGTTTTGTGCACGTTGGGCATGTACAACCCATCCCCAAACTCTTACTCTGTAAGTTAGGTTCATTAACTCCACTTCGGCAATGAAAAGACTGAAGTTTAGAACAGAACAAGCAAGTAACTGGGAAGGAACAACTGCAGGAACAAAACTTAATTCTGTCTGCATCTGGCTAACAGTCCTTACCTATTTGACAAATTGTAACTGAGCATCCACATTGTGCAAAGGGTTTTCCTAGGCTTTGGAGATCAACAGAGAACATGGTGTATAATAAATACCTCTCCTAAACAACAGGGAGAGCTGAGGTTCAGAGAACTGGTCTGCTATAATGAATGAGAGGTTGGGGAGGGCCTCCCTGGGAAAGTGCTGTGGAAGTGAGATCTGAACAAACAAGCACCAGCCAATGAAGAATACCAGAGAGAGGACTAATGGGAACCAGGTGAGGCACTAGAAGAAACAAAGGGAGAAGATCGTAAGCAGAGGCCCTGGGTAAGCAGAGACCATATTAAACAGAGCTCTGTAAGCCAGGAAATCTGCATTTTACTCTAAATTTCATGACAAGCTACAGGATATCATTATAAAGCAGTGGTACAGTCTGATCTATTTGTTATTATTTTATCATGCAATATATTGATCACATTCTTTGTCCTTCCGTGGTATAATCTGACTTAAAATAAAAGTCCCTTTGGTTGTCTATGGAGAACAGGCCGTGGGAAAGTAAGAACAGAGAGGGAGAGGAGGCCTGGCTCACCAGCTGCCATGGAGATGGCATGGATTTGGGGTGTGGAGACAGCATATTCAGGACTTGCTGATGAAAATACAGGATCTGAAACTACTGGTTCCTAGACCAAAGTTCTGGTATCAAAGCGTGGAGATCTGCCACTCTCCTAGGCGTCCTAGTAGATGGCATGAGTTTCCTTGGTGTCTTAGTCAGGGTTTCTATTCCTGCACAAACATCATGACCAAGAAGCAAGCTGGGGAGGAAAGGGTACATTCAGCTTACACTTCCATGCTGCTGTTCATCACGAAAGGAAGTCAGGACTGGAACTCAAGCAAGTCAGGAAGCAGGAGCTGATGCAGAGGCCATGGAGAGATGTTCCTTACTGGCTTGTTTCCCCTGGCTTGCTCAGCTGGCTTTCTTATAGAACCCAAGACTACCAGCCCACAGATGGTACCACCCACAACGGGCCCTCCCCCCCTTGATCACTAATTGAGAAAATGCCTTACACCTGGATCTCATGGAGGCATTTTCTCAACTGAAGCTCCTTTCTCTGTGATAACTCCAGCTTGTGTCAAGTTGACACACAAAATTAGCCAGTACACTTGGTCCTTGCCAGATCTACCCACAAGATGGCACAAGAACTATCCTGAGCCAAATACTAGAGGCTTTCCCAGGACCTTCTCCCATACTTGACAGCCATACCCATCCTCCTAATTCCTTTTTTCTCCATTGACCTGTTGCCACTTCTCCCCTTAATCAACTTATATGGCAAATATTTACTGCAAGCCTTTTATGTCATCTCATTCAAAGTCAGATTCAAAGAACTTCATGCTGGAGTGAAGCCATTCAGGTCCTTCCCGCAGAACCCACAGTGTTGAGCAAACAAGAGTATCCGGATTAAATGAGTTATTTCAGGTGCTTAGCACAGTGCCTGATAATGAGTAACTGAATGTCTGCAGCAAAGATGTTCTAAGAGAGTGGCTAAGAACTGTAATTCTATAAGCAAACACATTATAAGGTACTTTATAAGCAGTATTTTCCTAGAGAAGCAATAACTTCTAATAAAAGCCATTAAGTTCATAATGTAGAATATTATACAAAATGGAATCTCATCCTTAGACACGTTAATGCATTTGTTACAGGGGACAACTAAAGGCTTTCCAGAAATATTAAAGTAAAATCAGCTTTGAGAGTAAATTTTTCTAGTAAGAATGAACCCATTAATAAAAATGGGAGCAGGGCTACAGAGACAGCATAGCAGTTAAGAACAAGTATTGCCTTGCAGAGGACTTGTGTTCAGATCTCAGAAAACTACATAATGACTCACACCATTTGTAACTCTAGTTCCAGGGCCTCCAATGTCATCTCACAACTTCATAGACACCAGGCACACACATGATGCACAAACACACAGACAGGCGAAGCACCTGTACACAAAAAATAAACAAATCTTTTTTCCCCAAGACAGGTTTCTCTGTGTAGCCTGGTTGTCCTGGAACTCACTCTGTAGACCAGGCTGGCCTCAAACTCAGAAATCCGCCTGCCTCTGCCTCCCGAGTGCTGGGATTAAAGGCGTGCACCACCACTGCCTGGCTAAACAAATCTTTAAAAACAAACACACAGCAAAAACTGGGAAGTCTGTTGTGGGATGACCAGAGCCCACGATAGTAAGGGCTGAGAACCCTCAGATCCAGGAGTGGAAATCTGAGATGCAATACCCTCAAGTGTGTCTTTGCTGTAGACTTTCAGTTACTCATTGTTAGGCACTGTGTTGAGCACCCGAAATAATTCATTTAGCCTAGAAGCTACCCATGACCCCGAAAAATTGCAAAGTGGTCACTGGCTTATGGACTTGTCAAACCAAAAGGAGAATTTACAAGTCCCCCAGAGATGGAAGATCCTGCTATCTATGGATTTCTCACCAAGGGAAACAGAACACAGCAGAAATAGACAGTCTGGGTATTGAAAGAGCATATTTCCAATCGTCAATTAACAAATCAGCACCAGATGTGATAGTGCAAGCATGTAATGCCAGCACTTGTGAAACTGAGACAGGAGGATTCAAGGCCAACCTGAGGAAAATCAGGACAAGAGCTCAATGCAGGAACCTGGGGGCAGGAACTGAGGGAGAAGCCACTGGGGACACTGCTCACTGGTTTGCTCCTTCTCAACTTGCTCTCTTAAAAACCTCAGAACCTCCCACTCAGGGACAGCACCACCCACGGAGGGCTGGGCCCTGCCACATCAACCACTCAGGGTCAGCACCACCCACAGAGGCCTGAGCCCTGCCACATCAACCACCAACCAAGAAAATGCCTTATGGAGGCATTCAGTCAGTTGAGGTTCCCTTTTCTCAGAGGACCCTAGCCTGTGCCAAGATGACAAACAGCAGGATGCACCACATCCACATCTGGAAGCAGATGGAAATGGGCTGCTGCTCAAGCTGCCTTTCTCATTTATACAGTACAGAGAGGGAGACAGGGAATGGTGCTCCCTCCTCAGTTAACACAATGTGGTCTACCAAGTGATCCTAGATCCTAAGCTGACAATTGAAGTTAACTGCTCCAACAAGTGGAACATGTTCTATAATTATACCTTCTGGTAAAAAGTGCTCGGGGCCTACAAGATGGCTCAGTGGGTAAAAGTACTTGTTGCCAGGTCTGCCCCCCTGAGCTCAATCCCCAAACCTACGTGATGGATGGCGAGAACAGATTCCTAGATCTTGTCCTCTGACTGCCACATATTTGCTGTGGCATGTGCACACCCACCCACACACATACACACACAACTAAATCCATATAATAAAGTTTGTCAGTTTTCAGACTGAATGCTATTTGAGAGTCTGTTGCAAATGCTCAGTCCAATTCCTTCCTGGTAGACCTTTTGACCTGACTGCAGCCACATCTGAGGCTCTGACCATCCCTTAGTCTTCTTTAAGGAGAGCTACACAAAGTTTCTCAACAATTAGCCTATGCTGCTTCTAAACAGCAATATTGGTTTCTCTTTAATGTTTATTTTTATACTGTTTCTACTACTATTTTGTCTAGTTCTAAATTTCATTTTTTCATAGAAATATCAAGGAAGAAACCATTTGCTTATGTTAAGCTGGAACTTTGAGTTTTGAAGGGAAAAAAAAACAAGGGGATGTACACACACACACACACACACACACACACACACACACACAAACTAACATCAGCAGAGAATATGAGAAGCCCTGGGACAATGCAGACCTTAAGGTCAGGGGGAGAGGTGGGAGCAGGAGTGGATACGTGGCCTGGCCTTCCATTAGCACTGACTGCAGCTCCTTGTTATAAAGTCCAGCATAGCCTGGGTTCCGTGTATAAGGAACCTAAAACTCTCCTTACAGGAGATATGTCTTCCCAGGGCCATTTTTTTCCCTTGGTCAAATATTGTCTAGTGTTTACACATAGGAAAAATGAATATTTATAGTCTCTAAAACTCAATACAGATTTAACTGAACAGACAGGAAGTCTCAAATATCAACTCAAATGTCCTCACTAGCAGAGCACAGTAGTCACAACTGGAAGAAGAGTCTGAAAAGCACAGACTATCAAAAAGAGGCATGCATCTCATCTGGTGCCACCACAGGAGCACCCAGAACCATCCTCTAGGGCACTCTGCCCACCTCTGAGGCAGCAGCCAAACTTCCCTCTGTGTATTCAAAGAAAACACTTGTTAATGGCTGTACTGGCTAGTTTTGTGTGTCAACTTGACACAGGCTGAACTTATCACAGAGAAAGGAGTTTCAGTTGAGAAAATGCCTCTATGAGATCCAGAGGTAAGGCATTTTCTCAATTAGTGATCAAGGGGGGAGGGCCCCTTGTGGGTGGTACCATCTGTGGGCTGGTAGTCTTGGGCTCTATAAGAAAGCCAGCTGAGCAAGCCAGGAGAAGCAAGCCAGTAGGCAGCATTCCTCCATGGCCTCTGCATCAGCTCCTGCTCTTTGACCTGCTTGAGTTCCAATCCTGACTTCTTTTCATGATGAACAGCAGCGTGGAAGTGTAAGCTCAATAAACCCTTTCCCCCCCAACTTGCATCTTGGTCATGATGTTTGTGCAGGAATAGAAACCCTGACTAAGACAATGGCCATGTTGTAAATAGCATTTTACATTCTAACATGCTATTTATGCAGGTTTATTCTGCTGTAGAAAATAGGGCAAAATAGGCAGAAGAGCTGGCCCTGGGGTCATAAGAGCTGGCCCTACCCCCTCACCTGCTGCAGTACTCAAGCAGGCCCTGGCTCTCACGTCTGCTGTGTCATGGCAGTGGCACAGATGAGGGAGAGATGCCCTCCTCTGCTAATCCTTGCCACCTAAGGCAGTTGGCGGAGCTGTCATGAGAGGCATGAGAGTGGGAGAACTGGCCATGGCCCTCACCAGCTGTAACACTTTGGACCCTGCTGCACCTTTCCTGGGCAGCAGGGTAGAGCTGGCCCTGATTGCGTAAGGCAGGGGGTGGGGTGGAAGTAGGGGGTGTTGCCAGTGAACCGCCCCAAGGACGTGGCAGCCAGTGGGCTGACCAGCTCAGATTCCTCTCAGGCCCAGATCCAGGGCTTTGAATTGGCTCACCCCAACATCTACCCCATTGATGAACTGCTGAATGAACTGCATGAAGGGGCCTGTCCTACAGATCCAAAACTACAGGGTCTCCATGACACAGGGTGACAACAGGCTATCCAACAGGAGTCCCAGTGAGGTTCCAGTTTTAATAGAGTAGCAGAAGCCTCCTACCAGACAAACAAGTCATTGCAAGGAACATTTGCAAGCGAAAACGTGTGGACAAAGGGGGATTCCATGGGACACTGTGACACACTATCACAGTGATTTTCACAAAAATCACAGTGATTTCACAAAAATCACTACGAGATTTTTTTTTTTTTCCTGCTGTGGGGGAAGGTTGCAAGGGTGAAGAGAGGGTACAAGGGGGAGGGAGAGATGAGTGGGACTGGGATGTAGGATGTAAAATTCACAAGGAACCAATGAAAAGATTTTTAAAAGATAACAAATGACTCCTGGTTGAAATTTCCAATAAGAAAATGTTTAAGACCAATTATAAAAGAACACTCACAAAAATGCTTATAGCTGAACTGCCAAACTACAACCCAGGAGTAGCAAGCCTGTGCCTATTCACAAAGGGAACATGCAAAATTGTCTGTCCAGGGCTTTGGGTGACAGTAACAAATTGTGGCATTTGAAGTCTAATTAGCTGGGGGGTTGGGAGGGAGATGTGGAATTCATGGATCTTAAAAACAACTGCCATGTGAAAAGAGGAAAAACAATGAGACTAGTAGTACAATATCATCTAATAAATTAAAAATATGCAAGCATTGGCCTGGAGAAAGACTGAGTCAGTGAACAGCTGGGCAGGCATGGGGCGCCAAGTGTGGATCCTCAGCAGCCTATAAAAGATGTGTGTGTATGGTGCACACACCTAGGGCTGGGAAGGCCATGCAGGAGGACCCCAGGGGCTTGCTGGACAGTCTATCTGAAATGGCAGACTCCAGGTTCAGTGATATCCTACCTCAAAAAATAAGGTCAAACCAGGTATGGTGGACCATGTCTTTAATCTCAGCACTAGGGAGGTAAAAGGAAGTGGATCTCTGTGAGTTCCAAGCCAACCTAGTCTACAACCACATACATGTGTGTGTGTGTGTGTGTGTGTGTGTGTGTGTGTATACATGCATGCATACATACATACAGCAGTACCCTGATAAAAGAGAAGAGGAGGAAAGAGGAAACAGACAGAGAGAACGAGGTGAAGAAAAAAGGGTGAAGACATCATTTCTCACCAGCTCTGTCATCTTCACGTGTACTCACATATGCACACACAGAAGTACCTACATATACCTACGCCACATACATAAACTCAATATATGCTTTATAAGAACACATGAAAACAAGTATTGTATCCAGCACATCAGAATGGGTGCCCATGGGAAACACCAAAGAAAGGGAGTCAAGTATCACAAACAAAACAAAGTGGCCTCGATGCAAGACTGAAAACACCCATCACTTCAGATACTTCTTGGTTCTGTGGTAGCACATCCTCTCTTTCAGTCCCTCTCATTGTTGCCTTAGCTGTTACTTCCATACTGAGTATCAGACCTCCGGAACCTACTCACTGTCACACTAGAACTTATGCCTAAGTCTCCCTTTCCCTGCCTACTCCCCACAGGCCAGCAGCCATCATTCCACTCTGCTTTTTTAGATAGAAGTGTGATATTCTTTATGGTATTTGTCTGCCCTATTTTGCTCAGCATATTATCTCCCAGGTTCATCTATATTATCACAAATGGCAGGTTCTCCTGCTTTTTAAAGACTGGATGATATTTCACTGTGTACACAGAGTACATTCTTTAATCCATCCATCCATTCATTAGTGGGTCTTTCAATGTTTCCACACCTTAGCTATTGTGAATAATTCTGCAGTGAAGATGGTTGTGCAGCCATCTCTAGCAATCACTAATTCCAGTTCCTTTGGGTATCTATCCAGAAGTGAGGCTGCTGAGTCTCTGCCACTCTAACTTTTAGTCTCTGGGGATGCTCCTTGTGTTTCCAAAGTGCTAGACTAGTTTACAATGTCTCCAACAGTGTAAAATCTTTTCCTCCACATCTTAACCAACACTTAACCATTAACAGCCAGTCTAATAATAGTTCACTATGGTTGCATTCCCCTGACAATTCAATGTGTTAAGGTTTTTTGTTTGTTTTTATTTATTTTGATTTTTTTGAAGCACATTTTCTCTGTGTAGCCCGTAGCCCTGGCTGTCCTAGAACTATTTAGATGATGCTGGCCTCAAACTCAGCCTCTGCCTGCCTCTGCCTCCCAGAGCTTAGTCCCAGCACTGATGATGATTGTTTCTTTTCTTGTTATTGAGCAGCTTAAGTTCCCTGGATATTTTAAGTATTAGCTCCTTAGCTGATGTATTATTTGTATGTATTTCTTCCATTCTTCAGGTCATCTCTTCACTCTTTCTTTGCTATAAAGAATACTTCATTTAATACAAAATCAAGTACAAACAAGCAAGCACTAAAGAGAAGGACTGACAATTAGACTTTAAGGATTTCATTCATCAAAAGACCTAATACAGAAAAGGTGGTGAACCCAAATGTGAAGAAAATAATCTGAAAAACAGATTAATATCTGTAAAACTGACAAAAGATTCATATATAAAGGACTCTCAAAGATCAATAGGAAGAAACAATCCTACTAGACAGTGCCTCATATAGTCAGTTGCTCTGTATGAACTGAACCAGATAATTTATTCTTCTTCACCTGAACTAAACTGGGCAAAGACAGTAGGGTTAAATGGAAATCTTAAATTTCATAAAACATATTAAGTAAGTGTCACTGACTAAAGTCTATTTTAAAGAGAGTTCTTAAGAGAAAAATAAGAAACGTATTTGCATCCACAATGTGTCATCTACAAAGAGAAATGAGTTTCTTATACAGCTACTACACAGTAGAATGCTTTGTTTCCATAGAGATTATGACACAACTGATTTAGGTCTTAAATTAGAATATTCCGGCTTGAATTGAGAAATGACCTTTTTGTTTAAATGAACAGTGAGTGTGTTCAGTGTGAATAAACGCACCGTACATCTGGTGACATCATTTCCTCTTTACTTCAGTAACAGTTAGAAATAATACATCTACACAAGCTCTAAAAGGAAATTTATACCCCCCAATCTCTGAAAATACAGCGAATGACATATTTTTACAGGATGTACAAGAGTACTGACTAAAAACAGCAAACACAGGACAGTGCAATCTCTCTCTGCCCTTGCTCATTTCACCTCTTACATGTAAGCATTCTTTTAGAATCTGAAAGCGAGACAAGCTGATCCCAGCTGTTTCCTCATCATTAGCACCTGGATTCAACAAAGGACAAGGGAGAACTCATGAAGCAGAAAAGCACAAAACACCAGAATGTTACAATTCATAAATGCAACATGGGTAAATCCCTGAGGGACTCCATACTGCCCTAGCTGAAGCCCAGAAGACTGGATGTAGCATTTAAAGTTCAGGACTCCTTGAAGCTTGAATTTCACCCTCCCCAAATGACTTAGAAAATTCCTTGAAGGTCCTATGGTCTTACTACAGTAGCACAGGCCTGGCAAACTCCTGTTTTCCCTCAACCTTCAGGTCTTACGTACATATAGGGGAAACCTCCTATGCCTATGGTCCCCACCTTTGTGTTCCCTAGACTGGTCTTCATTGAGGTGGGATTCTGATCACAGACTGCCTTTTTCTCCTACCAAACCAAGCTTCTATCTTATTCTCTTGCACAAAACCAGAACTCAGAGGACTGTGCTCGCTAGCTATCTGTTGAGTTGAGGCAGGATAAAAAGCCAGGGAAAGCTAAGGGAACATGGGAAGGAAAAGGAGACTCCGAGTCAAACGTTCCAGAAGTGCTATGGAGGTGTTTCGGATAAGAACGTTAAATAGCAGTAACCCATTCTTACAGCTAAGTGTTCCTGGCCTCACTCCTTGTCCAGTGAAACCTGAAACTGCCTGGGAATCCAACCAACTAGAAGATAAACATGTCTTTTGTTTGTTTTTTCTGAGATACATATTCCTGTTTGTTTTTAGATGAAGAATTAGATCTTGGTTGAATATTTGATACTGCATGACAACACCTTCAAAGTAAACTTTTGTTTACAGTAAAAACATCTTAAATTCCTACAACCTTTCAAGCTATGGTTTTACTTTACCAGCTGTAATCCTATCCAGTGTACATCAGAAAACACCCGATGATCTCATTTACTGAAAGTTCCTTAGCAACCCTTTGAGATGTAACTTCAATAGCCATTAAAATCATACATGCTCTACATCCTTGCCAGCAAGTGCTTTTACCTGAGTTTTTTGTTTTGTTTGGTTTGGTTTGGTTTTGGTTTTGGTTTTTCTGAGACAGGGTTTCTCTGTGTAGCCCTGGCTATCCTGGAACTCACTGTAGCCCATGCTGGCCTCAAACTCAGAAATCTGCCTGCCTCTGCCTCCCAAGTTCTGGGATTAAAGGCGTGCGCCACCACTGCCCAGCATTTTACCTGAGTTTTTGATCACAGCCATTCTGACTGGTGTGAGGTGGACTCTCAGAGTCATTTTGATTTGCATTTCCCTGATGACTAACGACTTTGAAGGTTTCTTTAAGTGTTTCTTGGCGATTAGAGAATTCTGTTTAGCTCTGTACCCCATTTTTTAATTGGGTTATTTGATTTGTTAATATCTAGTTTTTTGAGTTCTTGGAATATATTTTGGATATTAGCCCTCTGTAAAATGTAGCGCTGGTAAAGAGCTTTTCCCATGCTGTAGGACAGGCTGCCGTTTTGTCCTTTGACAGTGTCCTTTGCCTTACAGAAGCTTTTCAGTTTTATAAGGTCCCATTTATCAACTGTTGATCTTGGAGACTGAGCTATTGGTATTCAGTTCAGGAAGTTGTCTCCTGTACCAATGCATTCAAGGTTATCCCTCACTTTCTCTCCTACTAGATTTAGTGTATCTGTTTTTATATTGAGGTCTTTGATCCATTTGGATTTGAGTTTTGTGCGGGGTGATAAATATGGATTTATTTGTATTCTTTTACATGTAGACCACCAGTTAGACCAGCACAATTTGTTGAAGATGCTTTTTTTGCTTCATTTCTCGTGGGAGTGCAAACTTGTACAACCATTTTGGAAATCAATTTGACAGACCCTCAGAAAATAGGAAATAGTTCTACCTCAAGACCTAGACATACCACTCCTGGGTATATAACCAAAAGATGCTCCACCATACCAGAAGGACACTTGCTCAACTATGTTCATAGCAGTTTTATTCACAATAGCCAGAAGCTGGAAACAAGCTAGATGTCTCTCAACTGAAGAATGGATAAAGAAAATGTGGTACATTTAACAGCTATTAAAAACAAGAACATCATGAAATTTTGCAGACATGGATAAAACTACAAAATATCCTGAGTGAGGTAACCCAAATCCAGAAAGACATGAATGGTATGTGCTCACTTATTGTGAGGGTGGGACTGGGACTAGAGAGGGGGCTGTGATTGGGGTGTAAAGTGAATGAATGAATGAATGAATAAATAAATAAATGAAAAACTGTAATGAATAAACTTCAGTTCATAGAAAATAAATTAATAAAATCATATATGCTACCATAAACATACGTAAACCCTCCCTTTCCTTTTTCTGTCACTTCCCACATTAATCTAAGTTAAAATGTCTTCTTAATAAACTCCAACTCCGGCTCATACCCTGAAATTCTTTCCTGGCTCTCCTGAGTAAATATCCTGAGAAAACCTTCTCAGGGTGCTACTGCCACCAGCTTGGAGTTGTGTCCCAGACTTGCTGCTACTGACTGAATCAATCAATTCTTGAATAAATGAAGTCCCTAACATTTTCCCATGCTTTGAAAATGTTTCTAAGTTTATTTTTAATTACATTTATTCATTTAGAGTGTGTGTGTGTGTGTGTGTGTGTGTGTGTGTGTGTGTGTGTTTTAGAGGACAAGCTGGAGTCAATTCTCTCCTTCCACACTGTGGGTCCTGGGGATCTAATTACCCAGCTCATCATTTGACAGCAAGTGCCTTTACCTGTGAGTCATCTCGCCTGCCCTTTAAAGTTAATATCTAAGGGGGAAACACATGGCCAATGAGATGGCTCTGTAGACAAAGCTGATAGCTATGCACCTGAAGACTTGATGATGCCCGGATCCCCATGGGTCACAGGACAGGCCCAGGAATTATCCCTCTAGCCAGCATGCACGATGTAGCATGTCATGCTTGTACTAACACTCATGATAATATTTTTTAAGACAAGCAATCCAAGATAGTCTATTATAAATCATTCTACTCAGTTTCTAATTTCACTATGAACTACTTTTGGCTGAATGGATACTCCATCTCATCCTCAAAAATCTATAAGGAAGTGATATAATCTCTTCATTTTTGTTTCAGTTGAGTATTTCCTTGACTTAACCTTGACTTTCCTTAATATTCAAGGTTTACTTGATAGGTTTTTATTTTGTTGCAACTTTGGGCATTTTAGCTTTCCATATCAACTGTTATTTTCAACTGAGTTGTAGGCTGATTTCAGTTTTAGAACTGAGATGAGAAAGTGTTTGGATTCCTTTTTTAAGTCTATTTTCCATTTGAATTATAACCTATTGGTTTTGAACATACATGATTGGAAAGATAAAAACAAAACTATATAGAAACTCAGCCCTCCAGCTCAATAAAAGGCACAATCTTTACATCAAAATGTTGGGTTAATATTTAAATATTTAAAACCAATATAAAAGCAAAGAACAAATATTTATGAGATTAATAATAAAGTTTTAAAAGACAGGGCCTGAGGCTGGGGAGACGTCTCAGTGGGGAAAGCACTGGATGCACAAACCTGACTACCAGGGTTCAATCTGGGACCTACATAGAAAGCCTGATGTAGTGGTGTGCGTCTGGAATTCCAGCACTCCTGTGGTGACACAGAAGGTAGGGGCAAGATTACCTAGAAGCTCCCGGGCCAGCCCAGTTTGAAATCCATAGTGCAGCAGGAGGAACAACAAGAGAGACCCTGCTTCAACAAAGGAACAAACTCCCGAAGTTGTCCTCTAACCTCCAAATACAAACCACGGCCCGCACCCCGCACCACGGCCCGCACCCCACACCAATGCCCGCACCCCACACCAATGCC
>JADRCH010013639.1:0-30592 GCA_019843965.1 Rhynchomys soricoides
TAGAATTCAGTTGATCACCAACCTGGCTTCCCAGACTCAGCTGTTTCCAGAATTCAAATCAACCATCAGAGAATGACATCTGGGTTTGTTGTTGTTGTTGCTGCTGGGAATGTGTTTTTTTTAATACGAAAATACTGGAAATAGTGTGCCACACAGTTTGAAAGCGGCTCACAGACTGGGACCCCTGAGACACACATGCTCTCAGTCCTAGGTCCCTGAGGCAGGTTCAGTCACAGGCCTGTGCCACTAAGGCCCATTTCTGGGGCATCCTATGGGGACAGGCAGCAGATCCACAAGTCAAGTTCACAGACCCACAATTGAAAACTGATAAGGAGCAGTGCTTTAGGGCTGAAGAGAATTCCCAAATGAAAGCAGAGCAAACCAGCACCCCCTGGGCAGGCTAGAGCCCCCAGGAACCCCCAGGAGTTCCCGAGAGTCAGAAGTAAGTCAAAGTGCTTGACTATACCGGCAATTGGCTAGAGCGAAAGGTGCCTGCTATGTCCAGGACTATCACAAATGGGGTCAGTGACCATCGAGGTCAACAATGGCAGACAGGCTGCCCCAAGGGACTGAGGTTACCAAGGACACAAGGCTGCTTTGAAGTATATAGTTGTCTGTAATGTCAGAGTCCAATTCCAAGATCTTCAAGATCCCTGCCAGGTGTGACAGCTCCCAGTCATGTCACCAAGGCTCTTTGGGGAGGGGTCCTGGAGACAGGTGCCATCTTGATGCTACAGTGCAAAGGCTGAAAGGGCCAGGCAGCTGTTACTCTCTGTTCCTCACTGCCTTCCCCTCCAATCTACCAAAACATGGATTGAGCCAGCACAGCCACGCAGGGGTGTTAGTTGGAATCCCAGCTGCCTCCAGCTGCGAGATCTAAATTGGAAAGATTTTAATTAGGTCCTCATAACTGCCGGTGCCTTTATCCAGTTATTCATTCTCCCCTTATTAAGAACCCACTACGAGCAATGATGAGCACAATGAGGCTTAACCACTCGGGAACCCAGAGTGATTACAATATAATCTCCTTTCTGGTGGAGTAGTGGCCGAGGCAGGCGTCTTTTATGGGACAGCCATCAAATCATGGTCTTTAATAAAGGCAGATGGCTCGCACAGATTTACTGCACAATGGGAGTTTATCCTAAGTAGGCTTTCATCAAAGTAATTTCAAGGTCCTTAGAACTCAGCTCCCAGCCTCCCCTGGTACGGCTGTTTTGCGTGGCTGAGAATCACCTCTCCAGGTTTTGTTGCTGAGGGAAGCCTAGCCATAGGAGAGAACTGTTAGTATCTGGGAACCAGGAAAAGTAAGGATAAAAGCTAGATGCCCCTCACCTGCCCAGGACACGCAAGATCAACCAAGCAGACTCTAAGAGACATGTGTCTGTACTGGGGGCATGAGACAGGGGACAGGGAGAGGGTTCCTGCCCTAGCAGGTGATCTGAGGGTCACCAGGCCCCCAAGAACAGTCTAGAATGTCTGTGATCCACACATGTTCCCACCCACTGTCGAGGACGAGCTTTTGATCAGATCCTGATGGTTCTTGATGCATACACTGACACCCAACCTAGACTCACCTGTGGTTTCCTAGGGCAACACGTCTCTCTAATCACATGTGTATGCATACATGTCCACGAATAACTAAATGAACGTGCACCAAGCCGACCTCTCTGTCTTCTCAGTTCTTGACTTCCCTCCCTCTGGCTAGGCATTGTGCCCCTATGTACTCTTTCCAGTGGAACGTGGCTTTTGTGTCCCGCCTTCCAAACACTGAGTCAGTGAGAAGCAGAGAAACACACCCTGCCTTTCCCAGCTATGTCACTGTGAGACAAAGATCTCTATAAGCACCCTGAAGCTGGCATTGTTAAATCCTCCTGTGGCCAGTCCCTGTGCTGCTCACCAGTGACCGAAAACACTGACCACACTTCCTGTGAGCTGTTTGCACTTTAACACCCTCAGCTCCACTCCTGAAGGCTAGTGTTACCCAAACTGCACAGGGGACACCATCCCAGGCTCAGAAAGGTTTGCAGCTTTCGTGGGACCATGGAGCTGGGGTCTGAAGCCAGGTAGTGGGGCTCTACAGTTTGTTGTCTCCAGGAAGACCCCACCTCACCAAGGTCCTATTCTGAGTCCTCTCAGCTGACAACGTCCCATGCTGAATTGTGCCCTCACTGCCTCTGCTGCCTACCAACCTTACCTAACTGAACACCAGAAGCAAGAATGAGCTCACCGACTTCATGGGCTCCAGGGGTCATGGGTGCAGCCTTTGTGTGAGGCACAGTGGGGTTACCTGGGTCCAAGCAGAAAGTGTGAGGGTAGCTGGGCCTGGGGCAGAGCAGGCTCCCTTTACTTTTGGCACCTGAGCTGGCATGGCCCAGAGGTGGGATTGGCTGGGCCACTGAGTGTAACACTGGGCCTGATTTCCTCCCGTAACTGGGGTTTCCACAGCTCAGAAGGTAGAAGGTTCCGAGCAGGAGCATGCCGATGGAGCACACTGAGAGGGAACAGAAGCCTCAGAACTGTTCTCGACTTGGCCTTGGGGGCCTCGTAACATCACTTCTGCTACATTGCCAGCTCAGTTCCAGGGAGTGGAAATGCTACTCTCTCCCCCCTCCCTCCCTTCTTCCCTCCCTTCCTCCCTCTCTCTCTCCCTTTATTCCTTCCTTCCTTTCTTACACAAGGTCTCATGTAGCCCAGGCTGGCTTCAAATTAGCCAGAGATGACCCTGACCATCTGATCTTCTTGCCTCTACCTCTCAAATACTGATTTCAGACGGGGACCATAACATATGGGTAATGAAATACTTGGGCCTGAACCCGGGGCCTTGTGCATGCTAGACAAACATGTCACCAACTGAGCTACATTTTAATTTTTTATTTATTTTACACATGCCACCACCCAACCATGGTGGTTACAGGACAACCTGGAGTCAGACCATGCAGGTACTGAGATCAGGCTTGGTAGCAGGCACCTTAACCTGATCCTCCATCTTGCCAGCGTTACTGATGGGCTAAAGCCATTGACTGCTCACTTCAGCCATGTCAAAGGAGCAAATTTCTGGTGGCCACTGAATCACTCCCAGCAGGGGCTCACTCTCTGAGTTGGTCCTGAGTCTGCCCTGCGGGTGGGTTTGAGGACCACTACACTATGTTTTATGCCTCGAAGCTGTTCTCTCCCAGGTAGGACAGCTCAGAAAGTTTCCTGACTCTGGTATACCTGAACCTGGGCAGACAATGCTATAGCTGGAATGTGTTCCCAAGTCCATGTCCTGGTAGCACTTAGGTTTGGACCCTGTGTGAACTGGAACTATTTGGGTGACTAGGTAGGAACTATTATGGGCTATCCACGACAGATTTAATGTCTTCAGCAAACACAGGACAAGAAGCCTATGCCAACACACAATGCTCTGTCTTCTAAGTGAGGCCCAATGTCATATGCTGCCTATAGATCTCAGCAGTTGCTGGCATCATAACCGTGGACTCTCAGCCCCCCAAAACACTGAACTACATAAATCATCATTTTTTAAAAGATTTATTTATTTATTTTATGTATATTAGTACACCATTGCTCTCTTCAGACACACCAGAAGAGGGCATCAGATTCCCTTACAGATGGTTGTGAGCCACCATGTGGTTGCTGGGAATTGAACTCAGGACCTCTGGAAGAGCAGTCAGTGTTCTTAACTCCTGTGCTATCTCTCCAGCCCAATCATTACTCTTTATAAACTGCTTGGCCTGTGGTATTTGTTACAGCATCAAAAATCAGTCTAAGGCAGTTGAAGGCCTTCACTGCCCACTGGATGGGTCATTGTTTATCTCCAAAAGCCATGTAGGTGACAGTTGCTCAGGCCAGTTCCCAGTGACAGCACTGTATTTTTTAAAAACTGAGGCATCTGCATTATCACTTGCCCATTGATCAAGGACCAGCAGCTATCAGTGTTATCAGTGTTAAGCAGGTGGGCGAGGGGATGAGAGTAAAGGTCTGCTGACAAGCCCCAGAGTGTGAGTTCAATTCCCAGCACCCACACAATGGAAAGAGAGAACAAAGTCCTACTCATTGGCCTTTGACCTCCACACGCCTGCTGTGCCAGGGTAGTACTCACACTCACAAACACACAAGTCAATTGTAAAAATGTAAGAAACTCAGGGTCATACTCATCTACATAAAGAAAGAAATGGTGTGGGTTCTGTTCGGTCCATCCTGAATTCCTGTGTGGTGAGAAGCAGATGCAGTGTGGAGACACAGCTTGTTGTGGGCTTTAAGAATTTACAGTAGCCTAACAGAAAGAAATGTCAGGAACCAGGAGCCCTGCTCCTAGGACAGCTTGCAGCCAGCAGGTCCCCAGAGGGCAAGGAAGGAGTATCCCTGCTCTAAGGCTCCCTTCCCCCACAGTGCTTAAGCAGTGTGGAAAAGGTCCACATGCCGGATGCTCCCTCCTCCACCCTCAGGAGTGTGAAATGTCTGTGTCCTCACAAATAGTCTTCATTGCAAGCAAGTGTGGCAGTGAGCTTCCCACGACACGCACAAATGTGAACACGTATTTTATGTGTATCGATGTTTTGCCTGTGTGTCTGTCTGTAAACCACATAGGTGCCTGGTGCCTGCTCACAAATACTAGAAGAGGCTTAGGATCCCCAGGAACTGGAGCTATCATGTGGGTGCTGAGAACCAAATCCGGTTGTACTGGCTGGTTTTGTGTCAACTTGGAGTTATCTCAGAGAAAGGAGTTTCAGTTGAGAAAAATGCCTCCATGAGATCCAGCTGTAAGGCATTTTCTCAATTAGTGATCAAGGGCGGAGGGCCCCTTGTGGGTGGTGCCATCCCTGGGCTGGTAGTCTTGGACTCTATAAGAAAGCAGTCTGAGCAAGCCAGTAAGAAACATCCCTCCATGGTCTCCGCATCAGCTCCTGCTTCCTGACCTGCTTGAGTTCCAGTCTTGACTTCCTTCGGTGATGACCAGCAATGTAGCAATGTAAGCCGAATAAACCCTTTCCTCCCCAACTTGCTTCTCGGTCATGATGTTTGTGCAGGAATAGAAACCCCCACTAAGACTCTGGTCCTCTGGGACAGGAGCTAGTGCTCTTAATGGGTGAGCCATTTCGCCAGTCTCTTGAACTTAAACTTGGGCCCTCCTGAGACACCAATTGGCTGGACCATTTCTTTCTTTCAGTATGGGAGAAAATCCACAAGTACTGCGTTTAAAAAGTGTTCGAGTGAGTCTTTCCCATATCCCCTGCTTTCCTTCCCTTCCTTTTCTCCTTTCTTCTCTCTTCGTCTTCCTTTTTCTGTCCAAGCCCTCTCTGCTACAGAGCTGAGCTACGCAGCCCTGTCTAGTCTTAAACATTCATCTCTGTAACCCAGGCTTGCCTCCTGAATTCCTATCTCAGCCAACCAAGCTCTGAGAGGTTAGGCACAAGACCCACCTACGACCAGCCCCATTTTTTTCTTTGCCCATTTTTAAATTGAGTTTTGACTATTGTCGAGCCTAGCAAGTTCTGCATAAGTATGTTTTTTCTAGGTGCAGACTCTTCCCGGATGAATGATTTACAAATCTTTCCTCACATTCTGTGGGTTGCTGGAGAGGATTAAGTTTTAATTGCAGTTCTATCAAGTCTCCCTATTGTGTTTGGGCTTTTGGTGCCATATCTCAGAAGCCAAATGCAACATCATAAATTTTACATTTAGATCTCTGATCCAATTTAATTTTTATAGAGTGGAACCAAAATTGTTGGTTGAAAAGCCATTCTTCCCCCATGGCTGCTCCTGGCGTTGTTGACTCACCAGCCAGACCACAGGCGTGCGGGGCTTCTTGTGGGCCCTCAGCTCTATTCCACTGGTCTGCACATCCACCTGATGCCCTGATCCCATCACCGTGGAGCAAGACCAGAATCCAGGAATGAAGACCGCCCGACTTGTCTGACCTCTGGATCATTTCAGCACACTGGATGATCCATTTATTTTGTGTGGGAAGAGGGTGGCATATGTTTGTGTTATAAGTGGTATATGAGTGTGTGTGTGTGTGTTGGGGAGGAGTGCAAACTCCTTTGTATGCACATGTGGAGGCCAGTTGAAGACCTACTAGGTGCCCTGCTTTATTGTCTTTTCCCCTTGAGAGAGGGTTTCACTAAACCTAGCTAGGGCTTTCGGTTTTCCTGCTATGCTGGCTGGCCAGCAAATCAGAGCAGTCCTCCTGCCTTTGCTCTGCCTCCTGTCTTTGATCCAATACTCGGGTTCAAGTTGTACTTGGCCACACTCAGCTTTTCACATGGGTGCTGGGGATTTGAACTCGGGTACTTAAGCTTACACAGCAAACACTCTCTTACCACTGAGCCATCTCCCCAACCTCCATTGGCTTTTGATGGGAAGTAGACGCTCATGGTCTGTCTGACTCGCCCTGTGTTAAAGTCACTCTTGAGTCTTAACTATTGAAACAGATTACTTTTTTGTTTGGTTTGGTTTGGTTTGTTGTTTGTTTTTCAAGACAGGGTTTCTTTGTGTAGCCTTGGGTGTTCTGGAACTAGCTCTGAAGACCAGGAATGACAAAACAGATTACTTGTTAAATTTGCAACAGCTTGGGGTTTGTTTAGGCCTCCTGATTCATGACCATTTTATTGACATTTTTGCCCATAATTATACTTAACAGTTCATACATACAAAAATGCTAAAGATAGTGAAAAAGGAGGCAGAGAAAGGGGTTTACGATGTGCCTCTGGACTGCGCCTCTGGACTACAGAACAGACTCTGCCCACCTATGAGAGACTTCAGAACTGGAGTGGACTCTGATCAGGCAGTTGGATGACCAAGCTCCCAATAAGTAATAGAGGCCCTGTGGTTCTGACTTCTTATGTAACTTAGCCTGACTTCACTCATCCCAGAGATTCCAAAAAGCCCCCAGCCCCGAGACCTGCTCCCCTCCCTCCCAGGGCCACTCTAGGCTTCATGCTTTCTGCCAGATTCTCCAGGAAGGCCAGTCCTGAGGTCAGCAATAAAGAGGCCAAGAGTGGCAAGGGCTGGACCTTAGGGGTGGCAGCATCCAGGAGCAGTAGGCCAAGCCAGGTATCCCTACTGATCGTGTGTTGGGATCCTGAGCTCAGTGAGTCTCTGGAAAGACTGACCAGACATATTTGTGGGTTACACTCCTGGGTGAGACATTCTGGGAGAAAACGATGGTGAACTGACTGTTGATACAAAAGAAATAAGAGATGACTTATTACAAAGCTGAATATGAGTGACCACAGGCTTGGGGACAGGGATTCAAGTGCCCCAGAATGACTCAATTCCCCTGGCAGCAGCTGCATGAACTTTTAAGTTACAGGATGAAAGTACATCAGCAGCAGCAGCAGCAGGTAAGCAGGTTATAGCAGAGAGCAGAAATTTCTGCTATGAGCCTCTCCTGGCCTCTTAGCTTAGGGGTTGGTGAAGGCTCCAGGTCCACGAGAGTTAACACATTTCAAAGACTTCGTCTCTAGTCATCAGAGTGTTAACTCAGACACACAGGTGGCTGTTAACAGACTAAAGATGTCCCAGGATAATTTGGCTCTGGACTTGCAACATTCCAACTCTACCATCACAGAGTTCTAATGAATCAATCAGTCTGAAAGCTCCTCAGCACAAATGTGGCTTTCTCAGGAAACTTCCATTCACTCGAAGCATCTGGAGGATCCCAGAACAGGATCCCTTGAGTCTCTCATCAAGGAGAGCTTTCTCTGTCAGATAATTCCAGAAGTACATGCAGGGAGACCTCTGCTCAGGGAAACCCAGGTGGGGATCAAGGTTTCTACAATGGTTAGTCTGGTGAACACATTCTGCTCAGTAGTTGGCCATGGCGCCTGTAACTCAAGACCCAGCAACGAGACTGTAAGGGCATGATGGAGCCAGACATTTGTGCAAACTGTCTGAAGGAAGTAGGCTGCTGGTCCAGGCACTGTGCTCAACTCACTCTGCTTGGCTCGGTATAGAAGCACAAAACTTCTCCTAGGTCATGGGCCAAGCTATGTATTTGGCAATATTGATAGTATTAACAGCAGTTAGGCACTCACTGATAAGGGGCATTCATTCAGCAAACATCTGTTGGATGTATATGTTTAACGAGGCATTAAATATGAACAAGAAGACAAAGAGGATCAGGCAGACATTGCTCTTGTCGACTTCCATGTGTTCGCTGGGGTGGCAGTCCACCTGTCCTGCCATACTGGGAGTACTGGGAACACAGGGACATATGTGAGAGCTTCAGGACAGAAACTAATCTTGGGCAAACTAAACGAGTTGGTGGCTCTTTTCTTTTCCAGAACCTTTGAAGAGCAAGCTCTTGCAAAAACCTTGGCTTTGAATTTCTGGGCTCGAAAACTAAAAGAACATGCTTGTGTCCCATTGAGCCCCCCCTTGGTCTCTGCCCTTTGTCACAATGGCCCCAGGAAAAGTTTGCATCTCCAGGAGGCTAGCTTGCAGCTCCAGAACTGAGAGGCTGTGGAGGACCCAGCTCCAGTCCCCAGAGTTAAGTGGCCAGCCCAGGCCCCACAAGGACAGGTGTGAGCATTGCTTACCAGCGAGCGAGCGAGCAGCACAAGCCTCTGCTCTCTGCCAAATCAGCACTCCTCACTCTGGGGTGCTTCCGTGGAAGACTGTGCAGGCTTCATAATCAGGAGGAAAGGATTAATGAGCAGAGTATCTCTCAGCAAAATATACACCCGGTCCCTAGGTCAGCTCCGGCATACCATAGACACAGAGCACGTGGAACCATAATGTTGCCCAGACGACTCATTGGGTCTGGAATCATCTCTCTTAGATGCTGGCAAATAAAACCTAGTCCCCCCTTCCCTTCCTCTTCTCTTTCCTCACTTCCTTCTTCCACCCTGTCTTTCTTCCTGCTCTTCCTTCTCTCCTTTGTCTCCTTCCCTCCCTCCCTCTCGCTTCTCTCCCCCCTCCTTTCCTCCTGTTACTGGACTGACTCCTGACTGCAGCTGAGCTCAGCTGAGCCCATCTGCTCCCTGGTGGCCTCCACAGCTGTGCTGACCTGTGCCCTGCTGACCCAGATTCCCCTTAATCTCAGACTTGAGCATGTAGACCGCTGTTCTGATTTCACTAGGCTGGCAGGTGTGTTTTGCTAATCACAAAGAGTCTCTTAAGATGAACAGTAAAATAAATGTCACTCAACCTGTTTGAAATGATGAGCAAACCGGAAGTCAGAGGCAGCCCAGGGTAAGTGCTGATGTTCATCAGGTGTCACATGATGTGGCGCTTTCTTATTTCACTCATTCGATAATCCTGTAAATAAGGTGGGAGCCCAGGCTGCTGTCACTCATCAGGAGCCCAAAAAGCATGAAATATGGTTGCTTTGGCTTGCACTCTGTTGTTGTGGTAAACACCATGACCAAAAGCCATGTGGGGAAGAAGGGAAAGCAGGGCAAGAACTAGAGGCAGGAAACATAGGTCGTGGAAGAACACTGCTCACTGGCTTCTTCATTTCGGCTTGCCCAGCCTTTCTTCCACACCTCCAGACCACCTGCCCGGGGTGGCACTGCCCGGGATGGGCTGGGTCCCTCAACATCAATCACTAACTAAGAAAATCTCCCTTAGACATCCCTATGGGCCAATCTAGTGGAGGCATTGTTCAGTTGAAGTCCCTCTTCCCAGGTGATCCTGGTTTGTGTCAAGTTAACAAAAAACTTCCCAGCATCAGGGTCTTCATCTTAGTCAGGACTTTGGGATGAAGTAATCGAAACGCTGGGGAAGACTGAAAAAAAATTACTTAATGTTAGGCAAATATGGATTTTTTTAAAAGATTTATTTTGTTCTTATTGATGTCTATGTGTGTGCATGCTCATGTGTATGTGCATGTACGTGTGTGTGTGTGTGTGTGTGTGTGTTGTAAATAGGGAGGTCCAGTCTATAAGATCAGTGTGTGAAAGGCCAGATGCAGGCAGGAATCTCCCACCTTCACCAGGGCTGTGTCTAGAACCCAGCCCAACAAGGATGCCTGTGATGAGCCTAGGCCCTCACTTGTCCCAGGGGTGGGTAGAGATGACAGTGAGCTGGCTGATCACCACCGCCAAGCTCTTTACTGTCATCTGAGTCATCTCTTTACCTACCCTGCCAGCATTTAAGAAGACAAAGTGTGCGTGCAGGAGATGGTTTCCCAGATGCGATTTAAAAGGAAAACCTCCGGAAAGCACAATACCCAACCAGGCTCCCTCAGGCCTGCTGGAAGAAGCATCTAGACAACAGACATCTCTGCAGGAATGTCTGCATCTCTGCAGTCACCCCAAGCACTGGCTCACAGCACTGCCCTAGCTCAGTGGCATGTACTGAAGGTAAAGCCCTGAGCCCCTGGTATCTGTCCCAGCCCTTTTTGTTGACTTCAGATGCTTTGGAGATGATTTTTGCCATCCATTTGCTTATAGAGGCATGGCATGGTTTGTATTTCATGTAGCTATCTGCCCTTTCCTTGTGGGAGGGACACCCTTCTCCAGGGTGGCCTCTTGCCAACTTAAGGAACTGCACCTCAGTGACCCTATTTCCAAATAAGGTCGCTCTGAAGTCCCTGGGCCTGGCATGTCAACATGAAAGTTTGGAGGGGACATTGCTCAACCCATGAAGTCTGTGGTGGCACAAATCTCAGCAGAGAGGCTAAGGTGCTGAGAGCGGCAAGCCATCTGAGCTATGCTAAACCATCTCCAGCAGGGCGGTGTTGGGTTCCCTTCTTCTCACAACACTACTGCCTTAAGGTAGCACTATCCACAGCAGCGATTAGAGATAGTGCACGCCTAGGCACAGGTCAGTTCAGATCTGGTTTGTCCCTAAGTGGGTCATCTTAGTTCCAAATTCCCCCTTAAATGTTTTTCTCCAAGTGACTCTTATTCCCCCTTAACCTTTCCTGAGCTGTTTGGCTTATAGAATGGCAGTTACAGGATTTTCATCTTCCTGACATGGATGATGTAATGTTTGTGGTGATTTTTTTTTCTGTTGTTTTTCCGGGAACTTTTTGCTCTTGGAGTCCCACTGTGTAGTCCTGGCTGGCCTGGAATTTGCTATGTAAATCAGGCTGGCCTCAGATTTGTGGTCATCCTCCACCTCAGCACAGCATCCCAAGTGCTGGATGACAGTCACGGCTGACTTAATGTGTCTGTGCAGCTGGAAGTCGGATCATTCAGGGATGCTCAGAGAATCCCTTTCAGTATGACGCAATGTTTCCCATCTGACAGACTTGAGAAGAGGAGGGAGCAGAAGGCGTCTCCTAAGACCCCCTATCAGATTTTCTGGCCTCAACCACAGACAGCTCCACCTCTGAGTATCTCAGTGGCTTCAGAGACTGGTGTGAGGGCCCTGAGGGCCTCTCAGATCCCAGCTGGACTTTAGTTCCCAATCCTTCCCTTCTCCTTGTATTGATCCTTGTATTGATCCTGTACCTGCACAGATGAGTGAGGAGGTTCCTGTGGCAGAGAGGCACCACTCAACAGCCAAAGACACGGGATACTGGTCAGCTGCAAATTGTAGACCAAAGTTTTGTGTGTGTCAGTATATTGAACTCAAATTTACCTACATGGATGATGTCCACATATCTCTTGCCACAGCACGTGGGGTGAAGAACTGAGACCTGTACTACACAGATACGGATGTAGCACGTCAGCTCCAAGTCCTGGGGTCCTACAGCTTGACTAGATCAGGAGGTAGCATCTTCAGGGAGATGGTTATACTAAAATGTGGGGTTGGGCAGGAATTGGGCTGGGTTCTAATCCAATATGGCTGCTGTCCTGAGAGGACACCCTAGGTGAGGACACAGCTGACGTCAGACATCTGCAAGTCATCAAGGAGAGGTGCCCCGGGACCCTTGCACCTGCTGGCATCTGATCATTTGAACCATCAGCCTCTGGAGCTGCAAGTAAATGTGTGTCGTTTGAGGTGCCCAGCCTGAGAGCTGGTTATGGTGGTCCAAGTGGGCTACACACCACTGCTCCTCTGCTTGGACAAGGAGAAACCTTCTGGAGAAGGCGTGGAGAAGTGAAGGCCTCTGGACAAGGGTGGGTGGACCAGGAGACAGACTCCACAACAATAGCGAACTTCCTCCATCCCTCCACACCCTTCCCCTCTTCTTCCTCTCCCTTCCTCCTCCCCTTCCCAACATCCGGCTTCTGGGCCCTGATACCTTGTCTCCAGGCAATGCCTCCCTCCTGCCAGTGGCAATGGGAGAGGAGGGAGATTGGCATCAGAGCTCCAGGCTCCTTCCTGCAGCTGCCAGTTCTTTACAGAGGTGGATCTACCCTTGAGGCTGGATTCCTGACTTTTGCCACAGGGCATTATTGCAGGGTGAGTTATGGTGAAGCACACTGGGGTTTAAGAAGTAAAATTTTTGAGAGTGGTATCTCCTGTCACCCCAGGAGGTACAGGCAGGAAGGTCCAGAGATCAGGGTATTTCCAGCTACATGGTTTGAGGCTAGTCCAAGACTTGAGGTTATCAAAAAATAAAAAAGCAAAGAAAAATAAAAAAGGTTTTAAGGTTTCTTTTTATTATCTATGTCTCGTTACCTGTCTGTGTGTCTCTGTGTGTATGTTTGTCTCTCTTTGTGTGTTAATGTATATATGTGTCTCTGTGTTAATGTGTGTGTCTGTGTTCTCTGTGTGTGTGTTAGTGTGTGTCTTTGTGTGTATGTATGTGTTTCTCTGTGTGTGTGTGTGTGTGTGTGTATTTCTGTGTGTGTGCATGTGCTCGGGAATGCAGTGCCTTTGGAGGAAAGGCTGAGCTGCCCAACATGGGTGCCAGGAACTGAACTCAAGTCCTCTGTAAGAGCAGTACATGCTCCCAACCACTGAACCATCTCTCCATCCTCAAGGAAAAGGTTTTAATGTCAGTTAAAATAGAGCCATGAGGTGAGTGAGGGCGGAGCTTAGAGAAAAGACACTGTACATCCAAAGTGTGAGTGCTGCTTCTTAGTCACATCTGAGTGTCTCAGCAGTGTGGTCCTGGTGGCTTTTGAAGTTATATTGTTCAGTCTCTCTCTCTCTCTCTCTCTCTCTCTCTCTCTCTCTCTCTCTCCCCCACCTGTTTGTAGATCAGATGTGAGTTCTCAGCTACTGCTCCAGCACCATGCTGTCCTCCATGTTGAACATGGACTCACCCTCTGAAATGTGAGTCCTAGGAAAGCCTTTCTTTTCTAAGTTGCCTTGGACATGGTGTTTTGTTATGACAGTAAAAAAGTAACTAACACTCTAACCTAACAGGGCTTCGAAAATCATCCCAATAAAGTCAATGGTGTCAGATTGGGGCCTGAGGCTCTGGTAGCCCCCAGTCTGTCTGCCACTGGAACAGTCTGGAGCACCGTCAGTTTCCAGGGTCTAGGTCACTCTTTGTGACTAAAGCAAGATCTCCAGCATGGCTCAGCCTCTAGCCAATCTAGAACACTCCCTGGGGGATATCTGGGTGCAGCTCACCACATTGGGTAACATCTCCCATATTCCAAGACACTGAAACAACCCAAAGGCCCATGTAAACACAAGTCCTGGCTCAGAAGGTTCTGATGTTCTTGAAACTGGACAAAGTGGGATTCTCGTGTGATTGTCACCTGGTCCTGGGAGTTTGTGAGATGCCTAGACAATCACTTCCCACCTAGGACCTGAGAATCAAAGCTGCATTTCAACAAGGCATAGGCTGGATGGACACATGGGCAAGCTAGAGCCACCTGCTCCAGCCCAAAGCCTTGGCCACTGACTGGAGAGTGAAGACCCGAGAGAAAAGAACAGGGCCGTCCCCAACCCAGCTTCCGCTGCTGCTTAATTCAAAGGTTCTGGGAAACATGCTGACAGCCATGCCAAAGCCCTCTTGCTGCTTGCTTATCCTCCTGAAGACTCCTGGTTTCTCTGAAAACTGATGATTTCAGGTGGTGTACAAAGGTTCCTCCTCTTGCTACAAGGAATCCAGGCACAAAGTCCAGAAACCATGGAAAGGAAAGAGCAGACACAGGATAAAGAGGCTACAAGATACAACCAAATGACAATCCCTTTTCATCTCTTTGGTTAAACAATAGCTAGATGTGGGGAGGGGCTGCAGGATGGGCAACGGGCAGTGACTCAGTGGTAGAGCACTTGCTTAGCTTGCACAAAGCTCCTGGGTTCAGTGCCTAGCGTGTGTGTGTGTGTGTGTGTGTGTGTGTGTGTGTGTGGAGAGAGAGAGAGAGAGAGAGAGCGAGAAAGAGAGAGAGAGAATGAATGAATGAATTGTGAACTCAAGGGCAGCTCTGAGACCTGGGTTGTAGCTCAGTGATAGAACATTTGCCCACCATATGCAAGGTCCTATGTTCAATCCCCAGCACTTGGGGTAGGGGTGTAAAGAGATACTCTGTGGGAAGATGGATCACTCGATGTCAGAAGCATCATCCAGCCTCCAGTGGGAGAAATATAAGCTTCCGCCAACCCTCTCAGTGTAGGCTGCTTTCAGCCCTATTGTGAGACTACAAAATCAGAGGAAAAGGCCTCAGCCAACAGCCGTGCCCAACTCTTCCTGTTTCAGAGACTGCAGGACTAGAATGACAGTATTAGCCAGAAGCTGATGGCCCTGAGGGCATCCACCAAGGATGAAACTTACTTCTCTCCACAGTGAGCCTTTACTTACCCAGCCTGGACCCCAGTTACTCAGAATCTTGTCAGCTGGTTGAGGTGGGTGACCACACTCAACGCCATGCTCAGAGACAAGGCTGAAATGTTGCAATAACATAACATCACTGGAGTCTTCCTGCATGTTGGCATCTGCCTGAATGAGGACAGCTGTCCCTCACTGTCACATCTCTGACACCTCTCATCTCCACTCCAGTTCCTGGTCACACTCAAGGCAGGAGCTTATTGTGGTCATCACAGAGGAAAAGACCAGTCACTTCTTAAAAGATGGCTTTAGGAGCAGCAGGGACTGGCCAGGTGACAGCAACAGAGCCAAGGGAAAGGGCAGGCCTACCTGGAGTGTCCTGGGCTGCCGTGACAAAGCACCACACACAGTGGATTAAACAGAGGAGCTTGCCATGCAGTCCTGAAGCCGAAAGTGTCCACAGGGTAAGTCCTCTTGAAACCTGTAAAGAGACCTCTGGTGTGGTCTCTGTGAAACATCCCCCACTGGCTTGGGCATTTGATTGCATGGCACCCAGCAGATGGCCTTGTTAGAGAAGGTCACTCAATGCTTAGGTAGAGCAGAAGGAAGTGGGTCACTTCAGGAAGACCTTGAGGTTCTGTAGTCTAGTCCTGCCCTACTTCATGGTTGCTCTCAGCTTCTTGGCAGCAGACACAATGTGACCAGCTGTCTCCCAGTTCTGCCACCATGCCTTCCCCACCACCAAAGATGCATCCTCTTGGACTGTACACCCTCTTCCTTTAAGTTGCTTCAATATGTACTTGGTCACAGCAACAGGAAAAGCACCTAATACACCCTTCCTGATTTATCCCAGATCCTGGCCACCCTTGGTGCTCTTGGCATGAAGTTCACCTTGTAAAACTGTAGTTTGTTTGAACATGTTCATAACAAACTCAGAGTCATCAATAATGTGTCAGCATCACAGTAAGGAAAGAAATCAAAGTGCTTCCCCTTGGTGTCACTTAACCAAGAGCAAGCCCAGATTTGAACTCTCTACTTTGCTTCTCCCGTGTGTCTTTCCGTCCCCTTGTCTATGTCTGTATGAGTCTGAACCTGTACCTCTCTGAAGGTTGCCGTGTGAATCTGTCCCTCTGTTTGAGTGTGTCTGTACCTAGCAAAGTGTTCTCCGGTTTCTTTTACTGGACAGTACAAAAAGTGTCACATGGGGAAGGAATGATGGAGACTTTACAGAAATCCTTAACATAGGATTTTACAAGGGATTATTAACAAGTTACTGATGCCAGTTGACCCCAACCAACCCAGACAACCAACTAACTAACTAACTAACTAACTAACTAACTAACTAACTAACAGTATTACAAGCATCACTGGTTATTGAACAATACCCACATGTTGTGTTCAACATTTATGGTGGTGTGCTGGCTAGTTTTAGGTCAACTTGACATAAGCTAGAGGTATCTGAAAGGAAGAAACCTGTTGAGGAAATGCCTCCATGAGATCCAGCTGTAAGGCATTTTCTTAATTAGTGATTGATGGGGGAAGGCCCAGCCCATTGTGGGTGGAGCAACCCCTGGGCTGGTGGTCCAGGACTCCATAAGAAAACAGGCTGAGCAAACCATGGAGAACAAACCAGTAAGCAGCACCCCTCCATGGCCTCTGCTTCAGCTCCTGCCTCCAAGTTCTTGCTCTGTCTGAGTTCCTGTCCTGACTTCCTTCAGTGATGGACTACAATGTGGAAGTGTAAGCCAAATAAACCCTTTCCTCCCCAACTTGCTTTTGACCATGGTATTTCATTGCAACAATAGAAATCTTAAGACAAGTAGATATTCATTTTATAAGAGTGCTTTCAACCTATATTTCTGTTTCCTGGAAATGGTTATCAACACACACACACACACACACACACACACACACACCATACACACTCATGGACTCTTCTGGGGTCAGGGGTCAGGGTCATGGAAGAGTGTGTAATTTAAGATTAGAATTATGCATTGGCTTAAATTGTAAAAATTGCTTACATGGGAAATTCAGGACAAGTTCTCTTAAAGGCAGGTTATACAGACAGGCTGGGTACACAGTAGGATAGCAATCTTAAGACATGAGTGACCTTAAGGTGTGTTATTAACTCTGGCTGTGAGGTCCAGCAAAAGTTCCCGGCTTCTAGAATGTTCTTATCATAATGTGTTGCTGCAGTTACATCCCTGGTCAGAAGAAAAGGATCTGAGTCACGTTTCTGGCCCTGAGGAAAGACACTACATTCTGAATACTTAGGTCATTAATAACTAAAGAAACCTTCTAAGATGACTGACAGGCCAAGGAATTCAGGTAGAGACTAACGACATACTCCTGCCCTCTCCTCTAAATAAAAAATGGGCCTGTCAATCACCTGGACAGGAAAAGTCTTCAGAAAAGTTGTCTGTTTTAGGGATTTTAAGAAATAGTATACTGACTACCTAAAATGTAGGTGGGCACAGTGGTGTATCTGGCCATTGTCTATGCCTTTGCTTTGTGTTATCATAAGACCTACCCATATGCTAAGGTCCCTGTGGGCCTCATCTGAATTCTTTCAAAGGGGATTATAAAGACCAGAGCGGCCTAGGGACTCCAGAGCAAAATCTCCTTGACAATGGCTGCAGAATCTTGGTCATCTAAGGACCAGCTACAGTCTCCAGCAAGTAAAGCATTGTTTGGCATAGGAAACAGGGGATAGAGACCAGAGTCCATCCTCATTGCTAGGTCAAGCTGGCACATGGGTCCACAAGGAAGCCTGTACCCCTCCACTCTCCTGGGCACTCAAAGTGGGACCCCACTGAGATAAGTGAGTTCCCAGAACCAACTGAGAGAAGATACACTCTTACCTCCTATGGCTCCAACACAAGTTCTCTGTGTGTCCGCAGTATGCACATAAGAGCTAGGGCTGGCTCAGCCTCAAGCAGACCTCCCTGCCAGGCTGGCTCACCCACCCCCTCCCCTGTGTGTCTCACTGTAACCATGTGGGCCGGCCATCTTGCTGGGGTCCATGCTCCTGGCTTATAGAGTTTTACTTTGTCTGTCCTCCAGCCTGGATGATTCTAAATTCTAATCCTCATTACTCTGTGTGCCAGGACCACCAGCATCACCTAGAATTGGAAGTAGATTTTAAGTCTACTCCAGACCTGCAAAAGCAGTCTGCATTCTCCACTAAGACCCCTGGGACCCACCACAGGGGGAGGAGCTTACAGAGACAGCTGCAGAGTCTGCCCTTCCCCTCATCCCTCCTCACAAGCTCTGCCCTTCTCTCCCAGCAGGAGAGTGCAGGCTGCCTAGTAACAAGCCTGTAGTTTGTGCTCTTTTGGTTTATTTATCTTCCTGGAGCTTCTTCTATTTTGGGTCTCACATATCATTCTGAAAAGGCTTGAACTGTTATACTTGTTCAGGGTGGGGTAAGAGTGTTTGTCTTAAACCAAGTTGAGAAACATTTCTCAGGCTTGTGGGCTCGCCCAGCACCAGGCTCTCCTGGCTGCCTGCCCAGTAATCGCTACAGACCATCTGGGTCAGGCCCTTCCAACGGCCATATCTGTTGTTCTCAAAAAGAAAGAACACTTCCCTTTCCTTTGGAAAAGTTTTGTTCTGGGTAGAGCAGGGCTTCTCCTCACAGCAAGTCATGGTCCACTCCATCACCCCACCTAAGTCACGTGATCTAGGCCTGCCTATATATTGGCATACGCATTTCTGGCAGGACAGATTGCTCCAGTGTGCACATGTGGCTGAAGCTATAGCCCACTCATGGTCTGTGGAGCGGCTTACAGTGAGTCTCTCGCAGAAGTGAGAGAGCGGCTCACAGAATGGAGTCTGAGGGATTTACAAACTGCAATGACATCAGTAAATACAACCTGTCTCAAGCTGTACCACCCCAATTTTCTACTATTCAGAGTTTTCCTGACCACCCACAGAAGCAGTGCCCATCTCAGACAAGCCCCAGATCAAGTCGGAGCCTGAGGAAGTCTTCACTTCCTTCTGAAGCCTATTCCAGTCTTAAAGGCCCCATACTTGGAGCTCCACAGAGTCCTAAATCATTCCGCTCTCAGTCTGAACTGCTTTGAACTTGATTTGTTATTTGTCACTAAAAAGGATCTAAAAATCTCCATCCTGGAGGTCTTTCGGTGGCTCCCATGGTGGAGACAGCATCTTAACCTCCCAATGTAGCTCCATGCCTGCGTTTCTCTGCCCTTGATCCTCAAAGGTGCAGGCTCCTGCTGAGCTCTTCCAGCCCCTTGCTCCCTCTGGATGCAGCAGCACCTGCACCCGGGCAGCTGCACTATTCTGTCCGATGGCAGTCAGCTGCATCTGTTTCCTTCGCTTCATCGTGAGCCCGCGAGTCTGTAGTTAAAGCAGTTTTGAATCCCAGAATGGCTCTGACTAATAATATTCACAGAGCCTCCAAACTCACCTTGAGGATTGTGAACTCAGCGTCTGTGAACATGCTGTGCTATAGTAAATGTGGAATTTGAAAAACTCTTTTAGAAGGCAGTGGCTGGAGATGGTTCAGTGGTTTTGAATACCTGCTCCTTTTGCAGAGGACCCAAGTTTAGTTCCTGGAACCTACCGGCAGTTCCCAGTTCCACCTCCTTGGGATATGCTGCCCTCTGCTGCCCTCAATGGCCAACTCACTTATGCAACATATGTGCACACACATATGCACATATGTTTTTCAAAACAACTTTTAAGCCACATTTTCAAAGTTTTCTTTAGTATATTTACTACTCAAAAACTTAATTTTCATAAAATGTAAGTGAACTGCAACGAAAGAGGTTATACCACTTTGGGAAAAATAAGTATAAAAACAATTAATTAATTAATTAACTATTAATTAAAAGTTCAAACATTAATTCCAACTGGGCAATGGTGGCACACATCTTTAATCCCAGCACTTGGGAGATACAGGCAGGTGGATCTCTGTGAGTTCAAAGCCAGCCTGGTCTACAGAGCAAGAGCCAGGACAGCCAGGGCTGCACAGAGAAATCTTGTCTCAAAATAATTAATAATAATAATAATAATAATAAATAATAATAATAATAATAATATAATTCCATTGCTAATTTTAAAGGAAAATCCTGACTAGTCCAAGCAATCCTAAAGAGAAAGATCACAGCTGGAGGTATCACAAAACCTGACTTCAAGTTATATTACAGTGCTATAGGGTCGATGCTAGCCTGGTCTTGGCATTAAAAACAGGTCAACCAATGAAACAGAAGAGAGGACGTTGAAAAGCTATAGCACCTGACAGAGGTATCCAAAGCATATAGTGGGAAAAGACACAGCAGGTCATGCTGACAAAACTGGATAGCCTCATGCAGAAGAATGAAATCAGAACTTGATCTTTCATCCTGTACAAAAATCAACTCAGAAGCCAGGTGCAGTGGCACAGCCATCAATCCCAGAATTTGGGAGGCAGAAGCAGGCTAATCTCTGAGTTTAAAGCCAGCCTGGTCTACATAGCAAGATCTAGACCAGAGATAAATAGTGAGACCTGTTAATCAAAAAAAAAAAAAAAGGAAGAAAGGAAAAGAATCGGGGAAATGAATCTGAAGTGGAGTGTAGATCTCAGTTGAAAGCCTGAAGCTACTAAAAGAAAGCAGGGATAAACCTCAGTGTGCTCAGTCAGCAAGAACTTGATAGGACCGCTCAGCACAGGGCCTACCGCCAAGAAGCAGCAAGTAAGACTGCCTTGCCTTAAAAGCTCTCTGCATAGCAGAAGAAATGATCAGTAGAACCCACAGCCCAGGACAGGAGTCTCTTGATATCTATCTGTACTTCAGACAGAGGGCTAACGGGCAGAACTTACAACCCTAACCCAAACACAAAGGAAACAATACTGCCGATCAATAAATGGGTCGAAGTGAAACATGGAATACAAATAGCCAATAACTATTCTCCAGAGTGTTCAACATCCCTAGTAGTCAGGGCAATGCAAACTAACGTTATTTTGAGATACCAGCTAACCCCAGTCAAAATGGCTGTCAGCAAGAAGTCTGACAACAAATAACAGAGATGGTATAGAGGGGAAGGAGCCTTTTCTCACTGGTGGTGGGAGTGCCCACTGCTACAGACAAGACAGAAGTCAGTTTGGAGACTGCTCAAAAAATTTTAAACAGAGCTACCACATGACCCAGCCACTCCACCCCCTACTGTAGAGATATTTGCACACTCATGTTTATTGCTGCAGCAGTCACAAGAGCAAGCAATGGAACCAGGAAGATGTCCATCAACAAATGAATAGATACTGGAAATGTTGTACCTGTACATTGGGATAGCACCCAACTACATATACTCAGCTATGAACAACAATTAAGTCATGAAACTGCTAGGAGAAATGAGTGGTGCTAGGAAGGATAAAGTAAGCAAGGTGATCACATTCAGAAAGACAAGAATCCCATGCTCGCCTTCGTAGGCAGATCCTAGCCTGTAAGCATACACATAGCTGTGAAACCGGGTATAGGTCTAACTGCTTAGAAAGGAAGTCACTATTGATGGGTATAGGATACACGACTCACGAATGGGACACCAAGTTAATGTGTTCTCATTTCTACTCCATCTTACGTGAATCTCCTCTGTGATAAACCTGTAAGGGCCAGACTTGAACTGATAGCAAGAATCACAGAACACACTGGGAAAGGTACAAATCTTTGAAATTGCAAAACCTGCCCCCATGACACGTTTCCTCCGGCAAGTCTGTAACTCCTAAACCTATCCAAATATTGCTAGCAACTAGGAACCCAGTGTTCAAGTGCCCAAGAGTATGGGGGGCATCTCATTTACATCACCACACCCTCTGACAGGCCAGCTGAGCTTTAATAGATCCTTCTGCTATTGTCATCTAAGTGGACTGCTCTAGACAGGTAATAAGAGAAACCATTCAACCACGCAACGGGACTCGATGTGCCCCACCTGATTCAAACATTATTTAATGTTATACTTATTTATTCATTGTGAGTATGTATGTTCCCATACCACAGCATGTGTGTGGAGATCAGAGGACAACTCATAGGAGTCTGCACTCTTCTTCCACCACATGGGTTCCAGGGATCAAACTCAGACTGTCAGGCTTGGTAGCAAGTGTCTTGACTGGCTGAACCTTCTGCCTGGTCCTCACTGAACTCCTGGGTGGCAGAGCTATCTACAGACATTCATAGAGAAAATAATACATCCCTGAACACACGCTTCTTCCTTCTGCCTGTCCCTTACCCTGTGACAGCATCTTTATTTTCCTTGAGGATCCCTTAATCGCCACGGAACTGAAAAACAAAAACAAGTGGTCAGATTCCAAGTGTGTGCTCTAAGAGGGACTTGCCATCCTGCAAAGCCCACTGAGGCTGGAAGCTGTGTTCTCCAGCCCAGTGCTATGGCTCTGTCATGATTTGTGCCCCTGAGCACTGAGAGGAAGTAGTTTTTGGGGGGCATGTTCTGTAAAATACTTTGGGACTCTGGACCCTTATGTCTCTGTCTTAGTTAGGGTTTGACTTCATGAACAGACACCATGACCAAGGCAACTCTTGTAAGGACAACATTTCATTGGGGCTAGCTTACAGATTCAGAGGTTCAGTTCAGTATCATCAAGGCAGGAACGTGGCAGCATCCAGGCAGGCATGGTGCAGGAGGAGCTGAGAGTTCTACATCTTCATCTTAAGGTCGATAGCAGATTACTGACTTCCAGGCAGCTAGGATGAAGATCTTATAGCCCATACCCACAGTGACACACCCTAACAATGCCACACCTCCTAATAGTGCCACTCCTTGGCCCAAGCATATACAAATCATCACAGTCCCTAACCCCCAACCCCATTTATCCTCGGATCAATCCAGCTCCTTCCTGGCCACTGTCATTCCTGCCATGGTGACTCAAATGAGCCCTGAAACCATAAGCCAAAACAAAACTTTGCTCTCCTGTGTCAGATACTTTGTTTCAGCGAGCAGAGAGTGAGGAAAGAATTTGTGAGTTGGTACTGTGGAGCATTCTAGAACAGTCTACTGACTCTGGTGCATGCATGGCTCATGTAGGTGTTCTCTGGCAGGCAAGTTCTACATTTCTAATGAGCTGGGGTCCATCTTGGAGGTTTGAACTGAAGACAATAGCCACAGACAATGCCACAGACCAACTTTATAGACTCCTTCCTCAAACCTCTCTTTCTAGATAATTCTACATTGTGTCAAGTTAACAATAAAAGCTAACCATCACAGGCTCTGCTCCCAGAGGAGTCCAGGGATTTTTCTAGAACAAAAAGGTGGTACTGGATACTTTTGCCTGAAGCTACCTCCAACCTTCATAATGGTGCTGTATCAATTACTTCACACATCATTGGGTCTAGGAAATGTTTTGTTGTTGTTGTTTGTTTTTGCTTTTTAAATTAATGAAAGAGTCTATCAAGATATGTGTTTGTGTACTTTGTTGCTCTAGGGGACAGTCAAAGGAAAAAGAAAACTCAGCAGAAGTAGCAACATTTGTTTCTGGCCAATTACAGCCAATTTATTCATTTATTTGCTCTTGCAGGGAGTTGGGAGGTTCTATTTTTAGCACCTCCCCTGTATAGACTGGGATGTCTCTCTTTAGTTGGTAATTCCTAGCCTCACCTGCAAGTCATACATCCACCGAGAGAAGTTAGTGAGGTCAAGAGCCGCCTCCCGACAAGTACCAAGGATTCCTCCAAAGCAGGAGAGGCAGACACCGTGACCATAGAGTGGGAGAGCTGTCTGCAGCTCTCTACCTTGGTCACCTCTGGGCCACTCTCAGTGAGGTTTCCAGAGAGGCCTCCTTGGATGTTCTTCTGCTTGCAAATCCTATGCGTGTTGATGCCACAGTCCTTCCTCCATTCACAGCTCTGTCAAACCATCTCATCCAAACAGCGCTGGAAACTGGAACCACCTCAGTGGAGCACAAGCCCCACCTTAATCCTGGAGAAGTGTTTGATGAAGGATAGTCACATAGTCACGACAAATGGGCCTGGGCGCAAGGGCTTTCTGACTCCAAGAAGATGGGCTAGGCTCTGAATTCTCGGTATGGCAGTGTCTTTATTTCTACAGACCATCCCCACCCTGACTTGTACTCCCAGAAGCTGAAAGAGTTATGATTGCCGCTCCAAAGCCACTGGCTTATGCCTCCACCATTCATGAAGCCTACTTATTTATTCAGGCAGTTAATTTGTTTTGTTCTGATTTGTTGATTGGGTCTTTTTAATACTTATTTTTAAAACTTTTGATTAATTGAAATTTTTACAAATTTTAAAAATTAAAATATAATTACATTATTTCTCCATCACTGTCCTCTCTCCAAACTTCTCCCATATACTTTTCCCTCTCAAATTATGGCCTCTTTTTATTATCTATCTATCTATGTACATGTATATCTACACACACACACACACACACACACACACACACACATATGCATAAACAAGCATGGTTAATGTTACTTGTATCTATGTATAATATATACTATATATATATATACTATATAATGTATTATGTATTATATGTGATGTATATGCCTAGTAGTGCTTGTATGTATGTATCTTATTTCAGGCCTGACCACTTGGTACTGGGAGCCTCGAGGAGAGACTAATTCTCCCTCTCACAGTCTTCACTACTCACTCATAGTCCTCTGTTGAGGGATGGAGCCCGGTGAGATTTCCAGATTAGGGTAGATTTGTTTTGTTTGGCTTTGTTTTGTTTTGTTTTTGAGATGGGTACTGAGTAGCCTGGGCTTCTCTGGAACTTGCTACATAGCTGAGGTGACCTTGAGCCTCCTGCCTTTGTCTTCAAATGCTCTCTAGCATCACAGGCTTGTACCTCTACTGACATATGTATGCTGAGAACTGAACCCAGAACTTCATACATGCTCTACCAAGTAAGCTACATTCTCAGCCCCATCACGAGGCCTTTTGATACTGCCATTCACCACATAATGATGTTTCTATCAACACACCATCTATAAGGTAGTCAGTGATCATATTACAGTGGAGCTGAGAGCGCCCACCACCTACCATCTTTATTGGACCTTTTCTACAGTAGGACACACTGTATAATGACTGCACCCAGTAATCAGGACAGCAAAGCACTGGGCAGTTGTGTGTCTAGGGGGGGAGGCAACTACACTGTGGGCCAGTCCGGGTCTGCACAATGACAAACTTGCCTAGCGATGCTGTTCACAACCATAGGAGGGACTTGTTAGTGTGCACTCACAGCTGTTGTTCTCATTATCCCAACCAGCTCAGAAACAGGAAGGCCAGGAACAACAAATCACTTGCAGAAGCAGGCTTTTCGTGCTGTCCCCAAAGCCGAGGGCACCATCATAGCTCATCTTGGCTCAGTGCTGGGTGCTCGAGCCTGAGCTGACAATACCCTCTGCCATCATTCTTTTCTCTCCTGAGACGAACCCAGAGCTGCTTTCATCACCTCTAATTTATCCTACCCTTCTGCCTGAGAAATCCAGCAATGTGGGCTGAGGAGGCATATCAGCTGGGAAAGGGCTTGGTGACGTGCCTGGCAGCCTGAATTCAATTTCTAGGATCCACGTGGTGGGATGAGAGAACCATCTCCCAAACCTGACCTCTGACCTACATGCACACATAAATAAATAAATCAGTTAATGTAAAAAATTGGAAGAAATCCAACAACATACCTGGGCGTGGGGGTGCATGACTTCAATCCCAACCATCAGAAGGCAGAGACACGTGGAACTCTCTGTGTTCAAGGTCATCATGGTCTACCTATTGAGTTCCAAGCCATCCAGGGCTGTATAGTGAGGTTCTATCAAGAGAGAGAACAGTCCAGCATGTGTGTAGAGGTGAGCCCTGGATCACAGTGTGTTCCCTCAGCTTCTGCAAATTAGTACCCAGCCAGAACCTCTGCATTTGGCCCCAACTGCAAGTAGAGTCTTTGCAGGTGTGGTTAAGACGGAGCTATTTGGGTAAGGTAAGTGTCCTCACAAGGACCGTCTGGATAAAGATGAAGGCTCTGTGAAGAGGGAGGCTGGGATTTAGGTGGTGCATCCACAAGCCAAGGACTACTGAGGGTTGCCAGAGGCCAGCAGAACCCTCCAGAATCAGGAAAGGGGTCTTCCCTGTAACCTTGGGAGGAAGAGTGCTTAGCCAACCCCAATATGGATTTCTAGTCTCAGTGTCTCAAGGCTGAATCCTATGGCCAGCCTGAGGTACTCAGGTATAGTAGCCCCACGAGGTAATGAGGGACAGGCACAGAGGGCTGGAGAGCTCAGAGGGAGCTTCAAAGGCTGTGACTGAGCAGTAGTACCAGCCATCTTCCCAGGGCTGACAGCTGCTTCCCCTTTACAGCAGCAGATGCACAGTCATGGCAGAGTCTGTGCAAACTGCAAGTATTCCCTATCTGATACTTTACAGAGGATGCAGGTTCCCAGAAGTGGCCAGGTCCCCTCTGCTTCCACCTGCTCCATCCCAGGAAATATAAATCCCAGCTGCTCCCTCCTCCTCAAATGCAGAGCAATGAAGCCAGTGCAACCCAGGTCACAGTGTATCCCCAGCCTGGATGGCCAGGCAGACACACACTGCTGACCATGCTCTAAGGTGAGAGTCACCTGGACAGGCTGAGGAAAGAAAGGCCCTGGAGAGGAGGTGCCTTGAGCAGCTTCTGTCTAACCAGGGTTCCCTCAGCAGGGGTTCCCTTTCCAAGTTGGTAGTGAGAGTCTCCTGATAAGCATCCTCCTCCCTGAGCAGAGTAGCAGATGCCCTCTGTCATTCACTTCTAGGAGACTGATCAATTGAGCATCCCACATCCTCAGGTCCTGCGAGTGCCCAGCCAGCTCCAATCCTACCTTCCTTTCCTGATGTCTGGGTGACTTTGTCCCACTTCATGCCATACACAGTCGTGTTTAGTGTGAATGACAGGAGCAGGACCTACCACCTAGGGGAAGACAGAGAGCTCCCAGAATGGCACCTGGGACCAGCCGTGCTCAGACATTATCATGTTAGGAGACATCTCTAAATAACTAAAGAGCATCTGGGTCTACAGCATGAAGCTCGTGAGGTGGGAGGAAAGTGTACAGAGTGAGCTGAGAATGATTTTATACATATTTAAATAGCCGAAAAGGTGAAGCATAAAAGTTAATGATGTACATTTATATAAACTTGTAACTTTGGGGTTGAGTAATCAAGGGTTTTCTTAGATTTATTTTTATAGTATGTATATAAGTGTTTTGCCTGCTTGTGTACACATGCACCACATAGGTACTGGGTGACTCTGGAGGGAGGAAGAAGACCTTGGGTCTTCTGGAACTGAAGTGATAGATGGTTGTGATCCACTGCATCGGTAGTGGAAACTGCACCCTGGGCCATGTGCACTTTTAACCACTGAGCTATGTGTCTCCAGTGTGCACTCTTAACCACTGAGCCATCTCTCCAGCCCCAACAATGAAATTTCCCTGGACACAAATGCATTTTTCATGTTCACATTGTTAGTGGCTGAGTATGGGACACGTGTCCTGCAAAGCCTTAAACTGTTTCCTGTTTGATGTTCTACAGAGAAAACTTCCTGGGCTCCAGCAACCAAATTGTGTGGCTTTGAATTGCAAATCTGCTCCTGGCTAACTCTGTAGCTTTAGCTCAGTTCTCCACCACATCCCACCTCTGGTTCCCCAGCTCCAAATAAATGGTCCTATGTCAAGATCATTTAATGAAACTTAGAGATCAGTGTTTTCAAAATCTCACCATGATGCCTGGAACGCTGACATGCTATAGATAGTGTGTCAGTCAGCTTCCTGAGACTACAACAAAACACCTGAAATAACCAGTTTATAAAGGGGGGTTGTTGTGGCTCACGGTTTGGGGTCTACCCTGTGACTGAGCAGACCTTTTCTTCTCTTGGGAGCAAAGGACATTCCAAGAACACAGGGCAGAGCAAAACTGCTTAATTCACAGCTAGGAAGTAAAAGAGACCAAGGATGAATCTTCAACCCCACAGGGGTTGAAGGGGATACCCCAGTGACCTAGAATCACCTTGGTAATGGCTTTGGCTTGGTGGGAAACACATGCACACCCCATCATTCTGTTTTAACATTTTGGAATTAAGGCCAATAGAGCTTGGGAGAAACTTTCCATGCTGAAAAGTTGGAAGTAGTGATGAGATGAATAGCAGCCTCTGTGCCTCTGCTAGGGAATACAGAGTTTTCCTCCCACGTCACAAATTGGAAACCATCTGGGACTTGAGAAATCTGAGCTCAGGTTTCCTGAGTGTTTGCATATGGAGCAATGGCTGAAAGTTCAGGAAATATGAGTCAGTTTCGAAGAACTTCTGTGCATGAGGTGGGGAGGCTGCTGGAGGTTTCCAGTGCTCATCCGGAAGACCAAGGTAGGATAGACTTCAGGAGAACGAGGACCCAGGGAGTCGGGTAGTCTGTCAACTCTCCTCTGGATCCATGATATGTCTGTCCACGGGTGCTGTTGAGAGATGGTGGAGCCTGCAAGAGGTGGGTCTATTGGGAGTCCTTGGGTCATTGAGGTATCCTTTTCAATATTTGAAACCCTATCTGTGGTCTCTTTTACTTCCTAGCCCCAATGGAAGGCAAATGGAGGTGACAGGCAGCATTTCTGAGTCTGGGTCTCAAGACATGAGTATGTGCTCTTCCTCTTCCGACTGCTCCCTCTTCCTGTGAATGGCAGCCATGCAGAGGAGAGAGTTGCAGGATAGAGCATGGAAGTTCTACCGCGAAGAAGTCCTCCCAAGGGTCCCTCGAGAGAGAATCAGCCATGTGCTTCATTCACGGCATGACTTCATTACAGCAGGCTGTCTTTTTGCTCCATCTACATGAAGGCCATTATCTTCTGCAGACTAGAGGAGGGTGAAGTCTGAGAGGTTCTCACCTCCTAAACCCCACACTTAGCTGCAAAGTCAGATTGAAGACTTGTGCTCTGGCCATGTACCCTCAGTATTGTCTGCTCATTAGAGATGGAGCAGTGTCTCCTTTCAAGCCGTGTGTGGTGTGCTGTCAAGGAGCATGTCAGTCTGAACCCAGTGAGGAGAGAGGAGCTGCCCAGTGATTTGAACAAGGAAAGTTTAATACAGACTTAGTGGCTATAGCAGCTACAGCAGGACTAGCTGGTAGAGGAGAAGGGAATCCTGCAGACTCTCAGAACAGATAAAAAGAGTAGCCACTGCCTCAAGGGCTGGAAAATGGGCATGGCAGCTGGGAGGGAGAGAGGAGCTTAATGCCCAGGTTGTGGGGACAGTCTAAGGGTACAGTTTCTTCTTGCTAGGAATCTGCCCTCTAGGATGCTAGAGAAAGCTGTCTACAGAGGCAGACCGCTCTGTAAGATCTTCTGCTACAAAACTCTCTGTGAAGCAGTATGAGCAGCCTTTGTCCACACAGAACGAACATGCTATTTCTGTATACATCTCAGACCCAGTTTTGCATAACCAACGATCAACTTTTGGTCCTCTGTCTATATTTTCCTTAGAGACTTTGAAACTTTTTTCAGACTAATGCGTGATTCTATTCAAAGTACAAACCCATGCATAACATTGGACTGTAAACACAACTTAAGGAAGGAGCACAGTCAAGGTCCCAGCTCAGCCACCGCTGTCTCTGAGCTAGGTGAAGCTCTCAGGCAGCCTCAGGACCATGGAGAGGTCCCCTCAGTAAGGCAGTCCCCAACTTGGATCCCTGAACTGTGAGAAGGATAAATCTGCATGCTCTGTAAGCAACCTGGTTTGTGCTGTTATAGCAATGAAAGCAGACCAAGACATCTCCCACACACTTGGTGAATTTTCTTCCATGAAACCTTCCTCCCAAATTCTATTCAAGTGTCCCTTGCAGGCAGCCTGTTCTACCCATGCTTCCAATTGGGTAGAAATTAACCTCCACCCCATCCTGTCACTGCCCGGATCCTGGGAGCCACATTTCTCTCCTGCCTTGATTTTGAAGCAGGACCCCTAGGTTTACTATCATACCACTCATATCCCTGTTTTAACCAAATGAACTTGGGCTAGGTGCTGTGTCTTTATCCATCAAATGTGGTGACAGGAGCCTCCGAGTGTGAGAGAACTCAGCAGCATCGAAGCTCTTTCTTGATCAAGGATCTGACCCACAATGGGTTCTAGGGAAACACATTGTTACCCAAGAGTGTTGTCTCAACCCAAATGCCTTTCCAGCCTTAGGCTTCCCAGAACAGCACCTTCCAGGCTCCTGGTGTGCACTGGCTTGCCCGTCTGGCCACATCCCTGCTAACTCCACTCTATGTTGATCTGAACACAGGTTAAGGCTTGGGTAGTAACTCACTGGGACATGAAGCTCTTCTCCATCTGAGGTTAGCTGCCTCTAACTCAGCACTGGATACCACAGGACTGCTCCCTCCTGGTGGGGTCGCCACAGTTACTCTCTATAGACACCTAGGAAGACTGGCATCAACATGTCACATTGCTCAATTTATTTTACCTTGTTGGGTCTTCTGATTTCATAGAAAGGCAGCAGGGAGGAGATACCAGAAATGCTGGCTTGTGTAGAGACCAGAGAGGGACAAATGTGTGGGTTGGTGGATAGACCTGAGTGTCTGTGGTGGTCTGAGTAAAAATGGCCCCCATAGGTACTGTAAGGAGGTGTGGCCTTGTTGGAGTGGGTGTGGCTTTGTGGGAGGAAGTGTGTCACTAGGGGGTGGTCTTTGAGGTCTCAGAAGCTCAAGCCAATTCTCTTCCTGCTGCCTGCAGATCTGGATGTAGAACTCTCAGCTCTTTCTCCAGCACTGTGTCTACCTGCCCGCTGCCATGCTTCCTGCCATGATGCTAATGAACTAAACCTCTGAAACTATAAGCAAGCCTCAACTAAATGTTGTCCTTTAGGGTTGCCACAGTCATGGTGCCTCTTCACAGCAAAAAAAAACCCTAAGACAATGTCACTGGCCTTCTCTATAAAGAGGCTAAAGTCTTCTGCTGTGGCTTGCTTCTGGGTGATCTTTGAAGAGTCCCTTTGCAATCAAGGAGGGCAGCTGTGCAGAGCAGGGGAGAACGCTGGGGATCTGGTTCAAG
>JADRCH010013640.1:0-30610 GCA_019843965.1 Rhynchomys soricoides
TAGAATTCAGTTGATCACCAACCTGGCTTCCCAGACTCAGCTGTTTCCAGAATTCAAATCAACCATCAGAGAATGACATCTGGGTTTGTTGTTGTTGTTGCTGCTGGGAATGTGGTTTTTTTAATACGAAAATACTGGAAATAGTGTGCCACACAGTTTGAAAGCGGCTCACAGACTGGGACCCCTGAGACACACATGCTCTCAGTCCTAGGTCCCTGAGGCAGGTTCAGTCACAGGCCTGTGCCACTAAGGCCCATTTCTGGGGCATCCTATGGGGACAGGCAGCAGATCCACAAGTCAAGTTCACAGACCCACAATTGAAAACTGATAAGGAGCAGTGCTTTAGGGCTGAAGAGAATTCCCAAATGAAAGCAGAGCAAACCAGCACCCCCTGGGCAGGCTAGAGCCCCCAGGAACCCCCAGGAGTTCCCGAGAGTCAGAAGTAAGTCAAAGTGCTTGACTATACCGGCAATTGGCTAGAGCGAAAGGTGCCTGCTATGTCCAGGACTATCACAAATGGGGTCAGTGACCATCGAGGTCAACAATGGCAGACAGGCTGCCCCAAGGGACTGAGGTTACCAAGGACACAAGGCTGCTTTGAAGTATATAGTTGTCTGTAATGTCAGAGTCCAATTCCAAGATCTTCAAGATCCCTGCCAGGTGTGACAGCTCCCAGTCATGTCACCAAGGCTCTTTGGGGAGGGGTCCTGGAGACAGGTGCCATCTTGATGCTACAGTGCAAAGGCTGAAAGGGCCAGGCAGCTGTTACTCTCTGTTCCTCACTGCCTTCCCCTCCAATCTACCAAAACACGGATTGAGCCAGCACAGCCACGCAGGGGTGTTAGTTGGAATCCCAGCTGCCTCCAGCTGCGAGATCTAAATTGGAAAGATTTTAATTAGGTCCTCATAACTGCCGGTGCCTTTATCCAGTTATTCATTCTCCCCTTATTAAGAACCCACTACGAGCAATGATGAGCACAATGAGGCTTAACCACTCGGGAACCCAGAGTGATTACAATATAATCTCCTTTCTGGTGGAGTAGTGGCCGAGGCAGGCGTCTTTTATGGGACAGCCATCAAATCATGGTCTTTAATAAAGGCAGATGGCTCGCACAGATTTACTGCACAATGGGAGTTTATCCTAAGTAGGCTTTCATCAAAGTAATTTCAAGGTCCTTAGAACTCAGCTCCCAGCCTCCCCTGGTACGGCTGTTTTGCGTGGCTGAGAATCACCTCTCCAGGTTTTGTTGCTGAGGGAAGCCTAGCCATAGGAGAGAACTGTTAGTATCTGGGAACCAGGAAAAGTAAGGATAAAAGCTAGATGCCCCTCACCTGCCCAGGACACGCAAGATCAACCAAGCAGACTCTAAGAGACATGTGTCTGTACTGGGGGCATGAGACAGGGGACAGGGAGAGGGTTCCTGCCCTAGCAGGTGATCTGAGGGTCACCAGGCCCCCAAGAACAGTCTAGAATGTCTGTGATCCACACATGTTCCCACCCACTGTCGAGGACGAGCTTTTGATCAGATCCTGATGGTTCTTGATGCATACACTGACACCCAACCTAGACTCACCTGTGGTTTCCTAGGGCAACACGTCTCTCTAATCACATGTGTATGCATACATGTCCACGAATAACTAAATGAACGTGCACCAAGCCGACCTCTCTGTCTTCTCAGTTCTTGACTTCCCTCCCTCTGGCTAGGCATTGTGCCCCTATGTACTCTTTCCAGTGGAACGTGGCTTTTGTGTCCCGCCTTCCAAACACTGAGTCAGTGAGAAGCAGAGAAACACACCCTGCCTTTCCCAGCTATGTCACTGTGAGACAAAGATCTCTATAAGCACCCTGAAGCTGGCATTGTTAAATCCTCCTGTGGCCAGTCCCTGTGCTGCTCACCAGTGACCAAAAACACTGACCACACTTCCTGTGAGCTGTTTGCACTTTAACACCCTCAGCTCCACTCCTGAAGGCTAGTGTTGCCCAAACTGCACAGGGGACACCATCCCAGGCTCAGAAAGGTTTGCAGCTTCCGTGGGACCATGGAGCTGGGGTCTGAAGCCAGGTAGTGGGGCTCTACAGTTTGTTGTCTCCAGGAAGACCCCACCTCACCAAGGTCCTATTCTGAGTCCTCTCAGCTGACAACGTCCCATGCTGAATTGTGCCCTCACTGCCTCTGCTGCCTACCAACCTTACCTAACTGTACACCAGAAGCAAGAATGAGCTCACCGACTTCATGGGCTCCAGGGGTCATGGGTGCAGCCTTTGTGTGAGGCACAGTGGGGTTACCTGGGTCCAAGCAGAAAGTGTGAGGGTAGCTGGGCCTGGGGCAGAGCAGGCTCCCTTTACTTTTGGCACCTGAGCTGGCATGGCCCAGAGGTGGGATTGGCTGGGCCACTGAGTGTAACACTGGGCCTGATTTCCTCCCGTAACTGGGGTTTCCACAGCTCAGAAGGTAGAAGGTTCCGAGCAGGAGCATGCCGATGGAGCACACTGAGAGGGAACAGAAGCCTCAGAACTGTTCTCGACTTGGCCTTGGGGGCCTCGTAACATCACTTCTGCTACATTGCCAGCTCAGTTCCAGGGAGTGGAAATGCTACTCTCTCCCCCCTCCCTCCCTTCTTCCCTCCCTTCCTCCCTCTCTCTCTCCCTTTATTCCTTCCTTCCTTTCTTACACAAGGTCTCATGTAGCCCAGGCTGGCTTCAAATTAGCCAGAGATGACCCTGACCATCTGATCTTCTTGCCTCTACCTCTCAAATACTGATTTCAGACGGGGACCATAACATATGGGTAATGAAATACTTGGGCCTGAACCCGGGGCCTTGTGCATGCTAGACAAACATGTCACCAACTGAGCTACATTTTAATTTTTTATTTATTTTACACATGCCACCACCCAACCATGGTGGTTACAGGACAACCTGGAGTCAGACCATGCAGGTACTGAGATCAGGCTTGGTAGCAGGCACCTTAACCTGATCCTCCATCTTGCCAGCGTTACTGATGGGCTAAAGCCATTGACTGCTCACTTCAGCCATGTCAAAGGAGCAAATTTCTGGTGGCCACTGAATCACTCCCAGCAGGGGCTCACTCTCTGAGTTGGTCCTGAGTCTGCCCTGCGGGTGGGTTTGAGGACCACTACACTATGTTTTATGCCTCGAAGCTGTTCTCTCCCAGGTAGGACAGCTCAGAAAGTTTCCTGACTCTGGTATACCTGAACCTGGGCAGACAATGCTATAGCTGGAATGTGTTCCCAAGTCCATGTCCTGGTAGCACTTAGGTTTGGACCCTGTGTGAACTGGAACTATTTGGGTGACTAGGTAGGAACTATTATGGGCTATCCACGACAGATTTAATGTCTTCAGCAAACACAGGACAAGAAGCCTATGCCAACACACAATGCTCTGTCTTCTAAGTGAGGCCCAATGTCATATGCTGCCTATAGATCTCAGCAGTTGCTGGCATCATAACCGTGGACTCTCAGCCCCCCAAAACACTGAACTACATAAATCATCATTTTTTAAAAGATTTATTTATTTATTTTATGTATATTAGTACACCATTGCTCTCTTCAGACACACCAGAAGAGGGCATCAGATTCCCTTACAGATGGTTGTGAGCCACCATGTGGTTGCTGGGAATTGAACTCAGGACCTCTGGAAGAGCAGTCAGTGTTCTTAACTCCTGTGCTATCTCTCCAGCCCAATCATTACTCTTTATAAACTGCTTGGCCTGTGGTATTTGTTACAGCATCAAAAATCAGTCTAAGGCAGTTGAAGGCCTTCATTGCCCACTGGATGGGTCATTGTTTATCTCTAAAAGCCATGTAGGTGACAGTTGCTCAGGCCAGTTCCCAGTGACAGCACTGTATTTTTTAAAAACTGAGGCATCTGCATTATCACTTGCCCATTGATCAAGGACCAGCAGCTATCAGTGTTATCAGTGTTAAGCAGGTGGGAGAGGGGATGAGAGTAAAGGTCTGCTGACAAGCCCCAGAGTGTGAGTTCAATTCCCAGCACCCACACAATGGAAAGAAAGAACAAAGTCCTACTCATTGGCCTTTGACCTCCACACGCCTGCTGTGCCAGGGTAGTATTCACACTCACAAACACACAAGTCAATTGTAAAAATGTAAGAAACTCAGGGTCATACTCATCTACATAAAGAAAGAAATGGTGTGGGTTCTGTTCAGTCCATCCTGAATTCCTGTGTGGTGAGAAGCAGATGCAGTGTGGAGACACAGCTTGTTGTGGGCTTTAAGAATTTACAGTAGCCTAACAGAAAGAAATGTCAGGAACCAGGAGCCCTGCTCCTAGGACAGCTTGCAGCCAGCAGGTCCCCAGAGGGCAAGGAAGGAGTATCCCTGCTCTAAGGCTCCCTTCCCCCACAGTGCTTAAGCAGTGTGGAAAAGGTCCACATGCCGGATGCTCCCTCCTCCACCCTCAGGAGTGTGAAATGTCTGTGTCCTCACAAATAGTCTTCATTGCAAGCAAGTGTGGCAGTGAGCTTCCCACGACACGCACAAATGTGAACACGTATTTTATGTGTATCGATGTTTTGCCTGTGTGTCTGTCTGTAAACCACATAGGTGCCTGGTGCCTGCTCACAAATACTAGAAGAGGCTTAGGATCCCCAGGAACTGGAGCTATCATGTGGGTGCTGAGAACCAAATCCGGTTGTACTGGCTGGTTTTGTGTCAATTTGGAGTTATCTCAGAGAAAGGAGTTTCAGTTGAGAAAAATGCCTCCATGAGATCCAGCTGTAAGGCATTTTCTCAATTAGTGATCAAGGGCGGAGGGCCCCTTGTGGGTGGTGCCATCCCTGGGCTGGTAGTCTTGGACTCTATAAGAAAGCCAGCCGAGCAAGCCAGGAGAAGCAAGCCAGTAAGAAACATCCCTCCATGGTCTCCGCATCAGCTCCTGCTTCCTGACCTGCTTGAGTTCCAGTCTTGACTTCCTTCCGTGATGACCAGCAATGTAGCAATGTAAGCCGAATAAACCCTTTCCTCCCCAACTTGCTTCTCGGTCATGATGTTTGTGCAGGAATAGAAACCCCCACTAAGACGCTGGTCCTCTGGGACAGGAGCTAGTGCTCTTAATGGGTGAGCCATTTCACCAGTCTCTTGAACTTAAACTTGGGCCCTCCTGAGACACCAATTGGCTGGACCATTTCTTTCTTTCAGTATGGGAGAAAATCCACAAGTACTGCGTTTAAAAAGTGTTCGCGTGAGTCTTTCCCATATCCCCTGCTTTCCTTCCCTTCCTTTTCTCCTTTCTTCTCTCTTCGTCTTCCTTTTTCTGTCCAAGCCCTCTCTGCTACAGAGCTGAGCTACGCAGCCCTGTCTAGTCTTAAACATTCATCTCTGTAACCCAGACTTGCCTCCTGAATTCCTATCTCAGCCAACCAAGCTCTGAGAGGTTAGGCACAAGACCCACCTACGACCAGCCCCATTTTTTTCTTTGCCCATTTTTAAATTGAGTTTTGACTATTGTCGAGCCTAGCAAGTTCTGCATAAGTATGTTTTTTCTAGGTGCAGACTCTTCCCGGATGAATGATTTACAAATCTTTCCTCACATTCTGTGGGTTGCTGGAGAGGATTAAGTTTTAATTACAGTTCTATCAAGTCTCCCTATTGTGTTTGGGCTTTTGGTGCCATATCTCAGAAGCCAAATGCAACATCATAAATTTTACATTTAGATCTCTGATCCAATTTAATTTTTATAGAGTGGAACCAAAATTGTTGGTTGAAAAGCCATTCTTCCCCCATGGCTGCTCCTGGCGTTGTTGACTCACCAGCCAGACCACAGGCGTGCGGGGCTTCTTGTGGGCCCTCAGCTCTATTCCACTGGTCTGCACATCCACCTGATGCCCTGATCCCATCACCGTGGAGCAAGACCAGAATCCAGGAATGAAGACCGCCCGACTTGTCTGACCTCTGGATCATTTCAGCACACTGGATGATCCATTTATTTTGTGTGGGAAGAGGGTGGCATATGTTTGTGTTATAAGTGGTATATGAGTGTGTGTGTGTGTGTTGGGGAGGAGTGCAAACTCCTTTGTATGCACATGTGGAGGCCAGTTGAAGACCTACTGGGTGCCCTGCTTTATTGTCTTTTCCCCTTGAGAGAGGGTTTCACTGAACCTAGCTAGGGCTTTCGGTTTTCCTGCTATGCTGGCTGGCCAGCAAATCAGAGCAGTCCTCCTGCCTTTGCTCTGCCTCCTGTCTTTGATCCAATACTCGGGTTCAAGTTGTACTTGGCCACACTCAGCTTTTCACATGGGTGCTGGGGATTTGAACTCGGGTACTTAAGCTTACACAGCAAACACTCTCTTACCACTGAGCCATCTCCCCAACCTCCATTGGCTTTTGATGGGAAGTAGACGCTCATGGTCTGTCTGACTCGCCCTGTGTTAAAGTCACTCTTGAGTCTTAACTATTGAAACAGATTACTTTTTTGTTTGGTTTGGTTTGTTGTTTGTTTTTCAAGACAGGGTTTCTTTGTGTAGCCTTGGGTGTTCTGGAACTAGCTCTGAAGACCAGGAATGACAAAACAGATTACTTGTTAAATTTGCAACAGCTTGGGGTTTGTTTAGGCCTCCTGATTCATGACCATTTTATTGACATTTTTGCCCATAATTATACTTAACAGTTCATACATACAAAAATGCTAAAGATAGTGAAAAAGGAGGCAGAGAAAGGGGTTTACGATGTGCCTCTGGACTGCGCCTCTGGACTACAGAACAGACTCTGCCCACCTATGAGAGACTTCAGAACTGGAGTGGACTCTGATCAGGCAGTTGGATGACAAAGCTCCCAATAAGTAATAGAGGCCCTGTGGTTCTGACTTCTTATGTAACTTAGCCTGACTTCACTCATCCCAGAGATTCCAAAAAGCCACCAGCCCCGAGACCTGCTCCCCTCCCTCCCAGGGCCACTCTAGGCTTCATGCTTTCTGCCAGATTCTCCAGGAAGGCCAGTCCTGAGGTCAGCAATAAAGAGGCCAAGAGTGGCAAGGGCTGGACCTTAGGGGTGGCAGCGTCCAGGAGCAGTAGGCCAAGCCAGGTATCCCTACTGATCGTGTGTTGGGATCCTGAGCTCAGTGAGTCTCTGGAAAGACTGACCAGACATATTTGTGGGTTACACTCCTGGGTGAGACATTCTGGGAGAAAACGATGGTGAACTGACTGTTGATACAAAAGAAATAAGAGATGACTTATTACAAAGCTGAATATGAGTGACCACAGGCTTGGGGACAGGGATTCAAGTGCCCCAGAATGACTCAATTCCCCTGGCAGCAGCTGCATGAACTTTTAAGTTACAGGATGAAAGTACATCAGCAGCAGCAGCAGCAGGTAAGCAGGTTATAGCAGAGAGCAGAAATTTCTGCTATGAGCCTCTCTTGGCCTCTTAGCTTAGGGGTTGGTGAAGGCTCCAGGTCCACGAGAGTTAACACATTTCAAAGACTTCGTCTCTAGTCATCAGAGTGTTAACTCAGACACACAGGTGGCTGTTAACAGACTAAAGATGTCCCAGGATAATTTGGCTCTGGACTTGCAACATTCCAACTCTACCATCACAGAGTTCTAATGAATCAATCAGTCTGAAAGCTCCTCAGCACAAATGTGGCTTTCTCAGGAAACTTCCATTCACTCGAAGCATCTGGAGGATCCCAGAACAGGATCCCTTGAGTCTCTCATCAAGGAGAGCTTTCTCTCTGTCAGATAATTCCAGAAGTACATGCAGGGAGACCTCTGCTCAGGGAAACCCAGGTGGGGATCAAGGTTTCTACAATGGTTAGTCTGGTGAACACATTCTGCTCAGTAGTTGGCCATGGCGCCTGTAACCCAGCAACGAGACTGTAAGGGCATGATGGAGCCAGACATTTGTGCAAACTGTCTGAAGGAAGTAGGCTGCTGGTCCAGGCACTGTGCTCAACTCACTCTGCTTGGCTCGGTATAGAAGCACAAAACTTCTCCTAGGTCATGGGCCAAGCTATGTATTTGGCAATATTGATAGTATTAACAGCAGTTAGGCACTCACTGATAAGGGGCATTCATTCAGCAAACATCTGTTGGATGTATATGTTTAACGAGGCATTAAATATGAACAAGAAGACAAAGAGGATCAGGCAGACATTGCTCTTGTCGACTTCCATGTGTTCGCTGGGGTGGCAGTCCACCTGTCCTGCCATACTGGGAGTACTGGGAACACAGGGACATATGTGAGAGCTTCAGGACAGAAACTAATCTTGGGCAAACTAAACGAGTTGGTGGCTCTTTTCTTTTCCAGAACCTTTGAAGAGCAAGCTCTTGCAAAAACCTTGGCTTTGAATTTCTGGGCTCGAAAACTAAAAGAACATGCTTGTGTCCCATTGAGCCCCCCTTGGTCTCTGCCCTTTGTCACAATGGCCCCAGGAAAAGTTTGCATCTCCAGGAGGCTAGCTTGCAGCTCCAGAACTGAGAGGCTGTGGAGGACCCAGCTCCAGTCCCCAGAGTTAAGTGGCCAGCCCAGGCCCCACAAGGACAGGTGTGAGCATTGCTTACCAGCGAGCGAGCGAGCAGCACAAGCCTCTGCTCTCTGCCAAATCAGCACTCCTCACTCTGGGGTGCTTCCGTGGAAGACTGTGCAGGCTTCATAATCAGGAGGAAAGGATTAATGAGCAGAGTATCTCTCAGCAAAATATACACCCGGTCCCTAGGTCAGCTCCGGCATACCATAGACACAGAGCACGTGGAACCATAATGTTGCCCAGACGACTCATTGGGTCTGGAATCATCTCTCTTAGATGCTGGCAAATAAAACCTAGTCCCCCCTTCCCTTCCTCTTCTCTTTCCTCACTTCCTTCTTCCACCCTGTCTTTCTTCCTGCTCTTCCTTCTCTCCTTTGTCTCCTTCCCTCCCTCCCTCTCGCTTCTCTCCCCCCTCCTTTCCTCCTGTTACTGGACTGACTCCTGACTGCAGCTGAGCTCAGCTGAGCCCATCTGCTCCCTGGTGGCCTCCACAGCTGTGCTGACCTGTGCCCCGCTGACCCAGATTCCCCTTAATCTCAGACTTGAGCATGTAGACCGCTGTTCTGATTTCACTAGGCTGGCAGGTGTGTTTTGCTAATCACAAAGAGTCTCTTAAGATGAACAGTAAAATAAATGTCACTCAACCTGTTTGAAATGATGAGCAAACCGGAAGTCAGAGGCAGCCCAGGGTAAGTGCTGATGTTCATCAGGTGTCACATGATGTGGCGCTTTCTTATTTCACTCATTCGATAATCCTGTAAATAAGGTGGGAGCCCAGGCTGCTGTCACTCATCAGGAGCCCAAAAAGCATGAAATATGGTTGCTTTGGCTTGCACTCTGTTGTTGTGGTAAACACCATGACCAAAAGCCATGTGGGGAAGAAGGGAAAGCAGGGCAAGAACTAGAGGCAGGAAACATAGGTCGTGGAAGAACACTGCTCACTGGCTTCTTCATTTCGGCTTGCCCAGCCTTTCTTCCACACCTCCAGACCACCTGCCCGGGGTGGCACTGCCCGGGATGGGCTGGGTCCCTCAACATCAATCACTAACTAAGAAAATCTCCCTCAGACATCCCTATGGGCCAATCTAGTGGAGGCATTGTTCAGTTGAAGTCCCTCTTCCCAGGTGATCCTGGTTTGTGTCAAGTTAACAAAAAACTTCCCAGCATCAGGGTCTTCATCTTAGTCAGGACTTTGGGATGAAGTAATCGAAACGCTGGGGAAGACTGAAAAAAAATTACTTAATGTTAGGCAAATATGGATTTTTTTAAAAGATTTATTTTGTTCTTATTGATGTCTATGTGTGTGCATGCTCATGTGTATGTGCATGTACGTGTGTGTGTGTGTTGTAAATAGGGAGGTCCAGTCTATAAGATCAGTGTGTGAAAGGCCAGATGCAGGCAGGAATCTCCCACCTTCACCAGGGCTGTGTCTAGAACCCAGCCCAACAAGGATGCCTGTGATGAGCCTAGGCCCTCACTTGTCCCAGGGGTAGGTAGAGATGACAGTGAGCTGGCTGATCACCACCGCCAAGCTCTTTACTGTCATCTGAGTCATCTCTTTACCTACCCTGCCAGCATTTAAGAGGACAAAGTGTGCGTGCAGGAGATGGTTTCCCGGATGCGATTTAAAAGGAAAACCTCCGGAAAGCACAATACCCAACCAGGCTCCCTCAGGCCTGCTGGAAGAAGCATCTAGACAACAGACATCTCTGCAGGAATGTCTGCATCTCTGCAGTCACCCCAAGCGCTGGCTCACAGCACTGCCCTAGCTCAGTGGCATGTACTGAAGGTAAAGCCCTGAGCCCCTGGTATCTGTCCCAGCCCTTTTTGTTGACTTCAGATGCTTTGGAGATGATTTTTGCCATCCATTTGCTTATAGAGGCATGGCATGGTTTGTATTTCATGTAGCTATCTGCCCTTTCCTTGTGGGAGGGACACCCTTCTCCAGGGTGGCCTCTTGCCAACTTAAGGAACTGCACCTCAGTGACCCTATTTCCAAATAAGGTCACTCTGAAGTCCCTGGGCCTGGCATGTCAACATGAAAGTTTGGAGGGGACATTGCTCAACCCATGAAGTCTGTGGTGGCACAAATCTCAGCAGAGAGGCTAAGGTGCTGAGAGCGCAAGCCATCTGAGCTATGCTAAACCATCTCCAGCAGGGGGGTGTTGGGTTCCCTTCTTCTCACAACACTACTGCCTTAAGGTAGCACTATCCACAGCAGCGATTAGAGATAGTGCACGCCTAGGCACAGGTCAGTTCAGATCTGGTTTGTCCCTAAGTGGGTCATCTTAGTTCCAAATTCCCCCTTAAATGTTTTTCTCCAAGTGACTCTTATTCCCCCTTAACCTTTCCTGAGCTGTTTGGCTTATAGAATGGCAGTTACAGGATTTTCATCTTCCTGACATGGATGATGTAATGTTTGTGGTGATTTTTTTTTCTGTTGTTTTTCCGGGAACTTTTTGCTCTTGGAGTCCCACTGTGTAGTCCTGGCTGGCCTGGAATTTGCTATGTAAATCAGGCTGGCCTCAGATTTGTGGTCATCCTCCACCTCAGCACAGCATCCCAAGTGCTGGATGACAGTCACGGCTGACTTAATGTGTCTGTGCAGCTGGAAGTCGGATCATTCAGGGATGCTCAGAGAATCCCTTTCAGTATGACGCAATGTTTCCCATCTGACAGACTTGAGAAGAGGAGGGAGCAGAAGGCGTCTCCTAAGACCCCCTATCAGATTTTCTGGCCTCAACCACAGACAGCTCCACCTCTGAGTATCTCAGTGGCTTCAGAGACTGGTGTGAGGGCCCTGAGGGCCTCTCAGATCCCAGCTGGACTTTAGTTCCCAATCCTTCCCTTCTCCTTGTATTGATCCTTGTATTGATCCTGTACCTGCACAGATGAGTGAGGAGGTTCCTGTGGCAGAGAGGCACCACTCAACAGCCAAAGACACGGGATACTGGTCAGCTGCAAATTGTAGACCAAAGTTTTGTGTGTGTCAGTATATTGAACTCAAATTTACCTACATGGATGATGTCCACATATCTCTTGCCACAGCACGTGGGGTGAAGAACTGAGACCTGTACTACACAGATACGGATGTAGCACGTCAGCTCCAAGTCCTGGGGTCCTACAGCTTGACTAGATCAGGAGGTAGCATCTTCAGGGAGATGGTTATACTAAAATGTGGGGTTGGGCAGGAATTGGGCTGGGTTCTAATCCAATATGGCTGCTGTCCTGAGAGGACACCCTAGGTGAGGACACAGCTGACGTCAGACATCTGCAAGTCATCAAGGAGAGGTGCCCCGGGACCCTTGCACCTGCTGGCATCTGATCATTTGAACCATCAGCCTCTGGAGCTGCAAGTAAATGTGTGTCGTTTGAGGTGCCCAGCCTGAGAGCTGGTTATGGTGGTCCAAGTGGGCTACACACCACTGCTCCTCTGCTTGGACAAGGAGAAACCTTCTGGAGAAGGCGTGGAGAAGTGAAGGCCTCTGGACAAGGGTGGGTGGACCAGGAGACAGACTCCACAACAATAGCGAACTTCCTCCATCCCTCCACACCCTTCCCCTCTTCTTCCTCTCCCTTCCTCCTCCCCTTCCCAACATCCGGCTTCTGGGCCCTGATACCTTGTCTCCAGGCAATGCCTCCCTCCTGCCAGTGGCAATGGGAGAGGAGGGAGATTGGCATCAGAGCTCCAGGCTCCTTCCTGCAGCTGCCAGTTCTTTACAGAGGTGGATCTACCCTTGAGGCTGGATTCCTGACTTTTGCCACAGGGCATTATTGCAGGGTGAGTTATGGTGAAGCACACTGGGGTTTAAGAAGTAAAATTTTTGAGAGTGGTATCTCCTGTCACCCCAGGAGGTACAGGCAGGAAGGTCCAGAGATCAGGGTATTTCCAGCTACATGGTTTGAGGCTAGTCCAAGACTTGAGGTTATCAAAAAATAAAAAAGCAAAGAAAAATAAAAAAGGTTTTAAGGTTTCTTTTTATTATCTATGTCTCGTTACCTGTCTGTGTGTCTCTGTGTGTATGTTTGTCTCTCTTTGTGTGTTAATGTATATATGTGTCTCTGTGTTAATGTGTGTGTCTGTGTTCTCTGTGTGTGTGTTAGTGTGTGTCTTTGTGTGTATGTATGTGTTTCTCTGTGTGTGTGTGTGTGTGTGTGTGTGTGTGTGTATTTCTGTGTGTGTGCATGTGCTCGGGAATGCAGTGCCTTTGGAGGAAAGGCTGAGCTGCCCAACATGGGTGCCAGGAACTGAACTCAAGTCCTCTGTAAGAGCAGTACATGCTCCCAACCACTGAACCATCTCTCCATCCTCAAGGAAAAGGTTTTAATGTCAGTTAAAATAGAGCCATGAGGTGAGTGAGGGCGGAGCTTAGAGAAAAGACACTGTACATCCAAAGTGTGAGTGCTGCTTCTTAGTCACATCTGAGTGTCTCAGCAGTGTGGTCCTGGTGGCTTTTGAAGTTATATTGTTCAGGCTCTCTCTCTCTCTCTCTCTCTCTCTCTCTCTCTCTCTCTCTCTCTCTCTCTCTCTCTCTCTCTCCCCCACCTGTTTGTAGATCAGATGTGAGTTCTCAGCTACTGCTCCAGCACCATGCTGTCCTCCATGTTGAACATGGACTCACCCTCTGAAATGTGAGTCCTAGGAAAGCCTTTCTTTTCTAAGTTGCCTTGGACATGGTGTTTTGTTATGACAGTAAAAAAGTAACTAACACTCTAACCTAACAGGGCTTCGAAAATCATCCCAATAAAGTCAATGGTGTCAGATTGGGGCCTGAGGCTCTGGTAGCCCCCAGTCTGTCTGCCACTGGAACAGTCTGGAGCACCGTCAGTTTCCAGGGTCTAGGTCACTCTTTGTGACTAAAGCAAGATCTCCAGCATGGCTCAGCCTCTAGCCAATCTAGAACACTCCCTGGGGGATATCTGGGTGCAGCTCACCACATTGGGTAACATCTCCCATATTCCAAGACACTGAAACAACCCAAAGGCCCATGTAAACACAAGTCCTGGCTCAGAAGGTTCTGATGTTCTTGAAACTGGACAAAGTGGGATTCTCGTGTGATTGTCACCTGGTCCTGGGAGTTTGTGAGATGCCTAGACAATCACTTCCCACCTAGGACCTGAGAATCAAAGCTGCATTTCAACAAGGCATAGGCTGGATGGACACATGGGCAAGCTAGAGCCACCTGCTCCAGCCCAAAGTCTTGGCCACTGACTGGAGAGTGAAGACCCGAGAGAAAAGAACAGGGCCGTCCCCAACCCAGCTTCCGCTGCTGCTTAATTCAAAGGTTCTGGGAAACATGCTGACAGCCATGCCAAAGCCCTCTTGCTGCTTGCTTATCCTCCTGAAGACTCCTGGTTTCTCTGAAAACTGATGATTTCAGGTGGTGTACAAAGGTTCCTCCTCTTGCTACAAGGAATCCAGGCACAAAGTCCAGAAACCATGGAAAGGAAAGAGCAGACACAGGATAAAGAGGCTACAAGATACAACCAAATGACAATCCCTTTTCATCTCTTTGGTTAAACAATAGCTAGATGTGGGGAGGGGCTGCAGGATGGGCAACGGGCAGTGACTCAGTGGTAGAGCACTTGCTTAGCTTGCACAAAGCTCCTGGGTTCAGTGCCTAGCGTGTGTGTGTGTGTGTGTGTGTGTGTGTGTGTGTGTGGAGAGAGAGAGAGAGAGAGAGAGAGAGAGCGAGAAAGAGAGAGAGAGAATGAATGAATGAATTGTGAACTCAAGGGCAGCTCTGAGACCTGGGTTGTACCTCAGTGATAGAACATTTGCCCACCATATGCAAGGTCCTATGTTCAATCCCCAGCACTTGGGGTAGGGGTGTAAAGAGATACTCTGTGGGAAGATGGATCACTCGATGTCAGAAGCATCATCCAGCCTCCAGTGGGAGAAATATAAGCTTCCGCCAACCCTCTCAGTGTAGGCTGCTTTCAGCCCTATTGTGAGACTACAAAATCAGAGGAAAAGGCCTCAGCCAACAGCCGTGCCCAACTCTTCCTGTTTCAGAGACTGCAGGACTAGAATGACAGTATTAGCCAGAAGCTGATGGCCCTGAGGGCATCCACCAAGGATGAAACTTACTTCTCTCCACAGTGAGCCTTTACTTACCCAGCCTGGACCCCAGTTACTCAGAATCTTGTCAGCTGGTTGAGGTGGGTGACCACACTCAACGCCATGCTCAGAGACAAGGCTGAAATGTTGCAATAACATAACATCACTGGAGTCTTCCTGCATGTTGGCATCTGCCTGAATGAGGACAGCTGTCCCTCACTGTCACATCTCTGACACCTCTCATCTCCACTCCAGTTCCTGGTCACACTCAAGGCAGGAGCTTATTGTGGTCATCACAGAGGAAAAGACCAGTCACTTCTTAAAAGATGGCTTTAGGAGCAGCAGGGACTGGCCAGGTGACAGCAACAGAGCCAAGGGAAAGGGCAGGCCTACCTGGAGTGTCCTGGGCTGCCGTGACAAAGCACCACACACAGTGGATTAAACAGAGGAGCTTGCCATGCAGTCCTGAAGCCGAAAGTGTCCACAGGGTAAGTCCTCTTGAAACCTGTAAAGAGACCTCTGGTGTGGTCTCTGTGAAACATCCCCCACTGGCTTGGGCATTTGATTGCATGGCACCCAGCAGATGGCCTTGTTAGAGAAGGTCACTCAATGCTTAGGTAGAGCAGAAGGAAGTGGGTCACTTCAGGAAGACCTTGAGGTTCTGTAGTCTAGTCCTGCCCTACTTCATGGTTGCTCTCAGCTTCTTGGCAGCAGACACAATGTGACCAGCTGTCTCCCAGTTCTGCCACCATGCCTTCCCCACCACCAAAGATGCATCCTCTTGGACTGTACACCCTCTTCCTTTAAGTTGCTTCAATATGTACTTGGTCACAGCAACAGGAAAAGCACCTAATACACCCTTCCTGATTTATCCCAGATCCTGGCCACCCTTGGTGCTCTTGGCATGAAGTTCACCTTGTAAAACTGTAGTTTATTTGAACATGTTCATAACAAACTCAGAGTCATCAATAATGTGTCAGCATCACAGTAAGGAAAGAAATCAAAGTGCTTCCCCTTGGTGTCACTTAACCAAGAGCAAGCCCAGATTTGAACTCTCTACTTTGCTTCTCCCGTGTGTCTTTCCGTCCCCTTGTCTATGTCTGTATGAGTCTGAACCTGTACCTCTCTGAAGGTTGCCGTGTGAATCTGTCCCTCTGTTTGAGTGTGTCTGTACCTAGCAAAGTGTTCTCCGGTTTCTTTTACTGGACAGTACAAAAAGTGTCACATGGGGAAGGAATGATGGAGACTTTACAGAAATCCTTAACATAGGATTTTACAAGGGATTATTAACAAGTTACTGATGCCAGTTGACCCCAACCAACCCAGACAACCAACTAACTAACTAACTAACTAACTAACTAACTAACTAACAGTATTACAAGCATCACTGGTTATTAAACAATACCCACATGTTGTGTTCAACATTTATGGTGGTGTGCTGGCTAGTTTTAGGTCAACTTGACATAAGCTAGAGGTATCTGAAAGGAAGAAACCTGTTGAGGAAATGCCTCCATGAGATCCAGCTGTAAGGCATTTTCTTAATTAGTGATTGATGGGGGAAGGCCCAGCCCATTGTGGGTGGAGCAACCCCTGGGCTGGTGGTCCAGGACTCCATAAGAAAACAGGCTGAGCAAACCATGGAGAACAAACCAGTAAGCAGCACCCCTCCATGGCCTCTGCTTCAGCTCCTGCCTCCAAGTTCTTGCTCTGTCTGAGTTCCTGTCCTGACTTCCTTCAGTGATGGACTACAATGTGGAAGTGTAAGCCAAATAAACCCTTTCCTCCCCAACTTGCTTTTGACCATGGTATTTCATTGCAACAATAGAAATCTTAAGACAAGTAGATATTCATTTTATAAGAGTGCTTTCAACCTATATTTCTGTTTCCTGGAAATGGTTATCAACACACACACACACACACACACACACACACACACCATACACACTCATGGACTCTTCTGGGGTCAGGGGTCAGGGTCATGGAAGAGTGTGTAATTTAAGATTAGAATTATGCATTGGCTTAAATTGTAAAAATTGCTTACATGGGAAATTCAGGACAAGTTCTCTTAAAGGCAGGTTATACAGACAGGCTGGGTACACAGTAGGATAGCAATCTTAAGACATGAGTGACCTTAAGGTGTGTTATTAACTCTGGCTGTGAGGTCCAGCAAAAGTTCCCGGCTTCTAGAATGTTCTTATCATAATGTGTTGCTGCAGTTACATCCCTGGTCAGAAGAAAAGGATCTGAGTCACGTTTCTGGCCCTGAGGAAAGACACTACATTCTGAATACTTAGGTCATTAATAACTAAAGAAACCTTCTAAGATGACTGACAGGCCAAGGAATTCAGGTAGAGACTAACGACATACTCCTGCCCTCTCCTCTAAATAAAAAATGGGCCTGTCAATCACCTGGACAGGAAAAGTCTTCAGAAAAGTTGTCTGTTTTAGGGATTTTAAGAAATAGTATACTGACTACCTAAAATGTAGGTGGGCACAGTGGTGTATCTGGCCATTGTCTATGCCTTTGCTTTGTGTTATCATAAGACCTACCCATATGCTAAGGTCCCTGTGGGCCTCATCTGAATTCTTTCAAAGGGGATTATAAAGACCAGAGCGGCCTAGGGACTCCAGAGCAAAATCTCCTTGACAATGGCTGCAGAATCTTGGTCATCTAAGGACCAGCTACAGTCTCCAGCAAGTAAAGCATTGTTTGGCATAGGAAACAGGGGATAGAGACCAGAGTCCATCCTCATTGCTAGGTCAAGCTGGCACATGGGTCCACAAGGAAGCCTGTACCCCTCCACTCTCCTGGGCACTCAAAGTGGGACCCCACTGAGATAAGTGAGTTCCCAGAACCAACTGAGAGAAGATACACTCTTACCTCCTATGGCTCCAACACAAGTTCTCTGTGTGTCCGCAGTATGCACATAAGAGCTAGGGCTGGCTCAGCCTCAAGCAGACCTCCCTGCCAGGCTGGCTCACCCACCCCCTCCCCTGTGTGTCTCACTGTAACCATGTGGGCCGGCCATCTTGCTGGGGTCCATGCTCCTGGCTTATAGAGTTTTACTTTGTCTGTCCTCCAGCCTGGATGATTCTAAATTCTAATCCTCATTACTCTGTGTGCCAGGACCACCAGCATCACCTAGAATTGGAAGTAGATTTTAAGTCTACTCCAGACCTGCAAAAGCAGTCTGCATTCTCCACTAAGACCCCTGGGACCCACCACAGGGGGAGGAGCTTACAGAGACAGCTGCAGAGTCTGCCCTTCCCCTCATCCCTCCTCACAAGCTCTGCCCTTCTCTCCCAGCAGGAGAGTGCAGGCTGCCTAGTAACAAGCCTGTAGTTTGTGCTCTTTTGGTTTATTTATCTTCCTGGAGCTTCTTCTATTTTGGGTCTCACATACCATTCTGAAAAGGCTTGAACTGTTATACTTGTTCAGGGTGGGGTAAGAGTGTTTGTCTTAAACCAAGTTGAGAAACATTTCTCAGGCTTGTGGGCTCGCCCAGCACCAGGCTCTCCTGGCTGCCTGCCCAGTAATCGCTGCAGACCATCTGGGTCAGGCCCTTCCAACGGCCATATCTGTTGTTCTCAAAAAGAAAGAACACTTCCCTTTCCTTTGGAAAAGTTTTGTTCTGGGTAGAGCAGGGCTTCTCCTCACAGCAAGTCATGGTCCACTCCATCACCCCACCTAAGTCACGTGATCTAGGCCTGCCTATATATTGGCATACGCATTTCTGGCAGGACAGATTGCTCCAGTGTGCACATGTGGCTGAAGCTATAGCCCACTCATGGTCTGTGGAGCGGCTTACAGTGAGTCTCTCGCAGAAGTGAGAGAGCGGCTCACAGAATGGAGTCTGAGGGATTTACAAACTGCAATGACATCAGTAAATACAACCTGTCTCAAGCTGTACCACCCCAATTTTCTACTATTCAGAGTTTTCCTGACCACCCACAGAAGCAGTGCCCATCTCAGACAAGCCCCAGATCAAGTCGGAGCCTGAGGAAGTCTTCACTTCCTTCTGAAGCCTATTCCAGTCTTAAAGGCCCCATACTTGGAGCTCCACAGAGTCCTAAATCATTCCGCTCTCAGTCTGAACTGCTTTGAACTTGATTTGTTATTTGTCACTAAAAAGGATCTAAAAATCTCCATCCTGGAGGTCTTTCGGTGGCTCCCATGGTGGAGACAGCATCTTAACCTCCCAATGTAGCTCCATGCCTGCGTTTCTCTGCCCTTGATCCTCAAAGGTGCAGGCTCCTGCTGAGCTCTTCCGGCCCCTTGCTCCCTCTGGATGCAGCAGCACCTGCACCCGGGCAGCTGCACTATTCTGTCCGATGGCAGTCAGCTGCATCTGTTTCCTTCGCTTCATCGTGAGCCCGCGAGTCTGTAGTTAAAGCAGTTTTGAATCCCAGAATGGCTCTGACTAATAATATTCACAGAGCCTCCAAACTCACCTTGAGGATTGTGAACTCAGCGTCTGTGAACATGCTGTGCTATAGTAAATGTGGAATTTGAAAAACTCTTTTAGAAGGCAGTGGCTGGAGATGGTTCAGTGGTTTTGAATACCTGCTCCTTTTGCAGAGGACCCAAGTTTAGTTCCTGGAACCTACCGGCAGTTCCCAGTTCCACCTCCTTGGGATCTGCTGCCCTCTGCTGCCCTCAATGGCCAACTCACTTATGCAACATATGTGCACACACATATGCACATATGTTTTTCAAAACAACTTTTAAGCCACATTTTCAAAGTTTTCTTTAGTATATTTACTACTCAAAAACTTAATTTTCATAAAATGTAAGTGAACTGCAACGAAAGAGGTTATACCACTTTGGGAAAAATAAGTATAAAAACAATTAATTAATTAATTAACTATTAATTAAAAGTTCAAACATTAATTCCAACTGGGCAATGGTGGCACACATCTTTAATCCCAGCACTTGGGAGATACAGGCAGGTGGATCTCTGTGAGTTCAAAGCCAGCCTGGTCTACAGAGCAAGAGCCAGGACAGCCAGGGCTGCACAGAGAAATCTTGTCTCAAAATAATTAATAATAATAATAATAATAATAATAATAATAATAATAATATAATTCCATTGCTAATTTTAAAGGAAAATCCTGACTAGTCCAAGCAATCCTAAAGAGAAAGATCACAGCTGGAGGTATCACAAAACCTGACTTCAAGTTATATTACAGTGCTATAGGGTCGATGCTAGCCTGGTCTTGGCATTAAAAACAGGTCAACCAATGAAACAGAAGAGAGGACGTTGAAAAGCTATAGCACCTGACAGAGGTATCCAAAGCATATAGTGGGAAAAGACACAGCAGGTCATGCTGACAAAACTGGATAGCCTCATGCAGAAGAATGAAATCAGAACTTGATCTTTCATCCTGTACAAAAATCAACTCAGAAGCCAGGTGCAGTGGCACAGCCATCAATCCCAGAATTTGGGAGGCAGAAGCAGGCTAATCTCTGAGTTTAAAGCCAGCCTGGTCTACATAGCAAGATCTAGACCAGAGATAAATAGTGAGACCTGTTAATCAAAAAAAAAAAAAAAGGAAGAAAGGAAAAGAATCGGGGAAATGAATCTGAAGTGGAGTGTAGATCTCAGTTGAAAGCCTGAAGCTACTAAAAGAAAGCAGGGATAAACCTCAGTGTGCTCAGTCAGCAAGAACTTGATAGGACTGCTCAGCACAGGGCCTACCGCCAAGAAGCAGCAAGTAAGACTGCCTTGCCTTAAAAGCTCTCTGCATAGCAGAAGAAATGATCAGTAGAACCCACAGCCCAGGACAGGAGTCTCTTGATATCTATCTGTACTTCAGACAGAGGGCTAACGGGCAGAACTTACAACCCTAACCCAAACACAAAGGAAACAATACTGCCGATCAATAAATGGGTCGAAGTGAAACAAGGAATACAAATAGCCAATAACTATTCTCCAGAGTGTTCAACATCCCTAGTAGTCAGGGCAATGCAAACTAACGTTATTTTGAGATACCAGCTAACCCCAGTCAAAATGGCTGTCAGCAAGAAGTCTGACAACAAATAACAGAGATGGTATAGAGGGGAAGGAGCCTTTTCTCACTGGTGGTGGGAGTGCCCACTGCTACAGACAAGACAAAAGTCAGTTTGGAGACTGCTCAAAAAATTTTAAACAGAGCTACCACATGACCCAGCCACTCCACCCCCTACTGTAGAGATATTTGCACACTCATGTTTATTGCTGCAGCAGTCACAAGAGTAAGCAATGGAACCAGGAAGATGTCCATCAACAAATGAATAGATACTGGAAATGTTGTACCTGTACATTGGGATAGCACCCAACTACGTATACTCAGCTATGAACAACAATTAAGTCATGAAACTGCTAGGAGAAATGAGTGGTGCTAGGAAGGATAAAGTAAGCAAGGTGATCACATTCAGAAAGACAAGAATCCCATGCTCGCCTTCGTAGGCAGATCCTAGCCTGTAATGTATACACATAGCTGTGAAACCAGGTATAGGTCTAACTGCTTAGAAAGGAGGTCACTATTGATGGGTATAGGATACACGACTCACGAATGGGACACCAAGTTAATGTGTTCTCATTTCTACTCCATCTTACGTGAATCTCCTCTGTGATAAACCTGTAAGGGCCAGACTTGAACTGATAGCAAGAATCACAGAACACACTGGGAAAGGTACAAATCTTTGAAATTGCAAAACCTGCCCCCATGACACGTTTCCTCCGGCAAGTCTGTAACTCCTAAACCTATCCAAATATTGCTAGCAACTAGGAACCCAGTGTTCAAATGCCCAAGAGTATGGGGGGCATCTCATTTACATCACCACACCCTCTGACAGGCCAGCTGAGCTTTAATAGATCCTTCTGCTATTGTCATCTAAGTGGACTGCTCTAGACAGGTAATAAGAGAAACCATTCAACCACGCAACGGGACTCGATGTGCCCCACCCTGATTCAAACATTATTTAATGTTATACTTATTTATTCATTGTGAGTATGTATGTTCCCATACCACAGCATGTGTGTGGAGATCAGAGGACAACTCATAGGAGTCTGCACTCTTCTTCCACCACATGGGTTCCAGGGATCAAACTCAGACTGTCAGGCTTGGTAGCAAGTGTCTTGACTGGCTGAACCTTCTGCCTGGTCCTCACTGAACTCCTGGGTGGCAGAGCTATCTACAGACATTCATAGAGAAAATAATACATCCCTGAACACACGCTTCTTCCTTCTGCCTGTCCCTTACCCTGTGACAGCATCTTTATTTTCCTTGAGGATCCCTTAATCGCCACGGAACTGAAAAACAAAAACAAGTGGTCAGATTCCAAGTGTGTGCTCTAAGAGGGACTTGCCATCCTGCAAAGCCCACTGAGGCTGGAAGCTGTGTTCTCCAGCCCAGTGCTATGGCTCTGTCATGATTTGTGCCCCTGAGCACTGAGAGGAAGTAGTTTTTGGGGGGCATGTTCTGTAAAATACTTTGGGACTCTGGACCCTTATGTCTCTGTCTTAGTTAGGGTTTGACTTCATGAACAGACACCATGACCAAGGCAACTCTTGTAAGGACAACATTTCATTGGGGCTAGCTTACAGATTCAGAGGTTCAGTTCAGTATCATCAAGGCAGGAACGTGGCAGCATCCAGGCAGGCATGGTGCAGGAGGAGCTGAGAGTTCTACATCTTCATCTTAAGGTCGATAGCAGATTACTGACTTCCAGGCAGCTAGGATGAAGATCTTATAGCCCATACCCACAGTGACACACCCTAACAATGCCACACCTCCTAATAGTGCCACTCCCTGGCCCAAGCATATACAAATCATCACAGTCCCTAACCCCCAACCCCATTTATCCTCGGATCAATCCAGCTCCTTCCTGGCCACTGTCATTCCTGCCATGGTGACTCAAATGAGCCCTGAAACCATAAGCCAAAACAAAACTTTGCTCTCCTGTGTCAGATACTTTGTTTCAGCGAGCAGAGAGTGAGGAAAGAATTTGTGAGTTGGTACTGTGGAGCATTCTAGAACAGTCTACTGACTCTGGTGCATGCATGGCTCATGTAGGTGTTCTCTGGCAGGCAAGTTCTACATTTCTAATGAGCTGGGGTCCATCTTGGAGGTTTGAACTGAAGACAATAGCCACAGACAATGCCACAGACCAACTTTATAGACTCCTTCCTCAAACCTCTCTTTCTAGATAATTCTACATTGTGTCAAGTTAACAATAAAAGCTAACCATCACAGGCTTTGCTCCCAGAGGAGTCCAGGGATTTTTCTAGAACAAAAAGGTGGTACTGGATACTTTTGCCTGAAGCTACCTCCAACCTTCATAATGGTGCTGTATCAATTACTTCACACATCATTGGGTCTAGGAAATGTTTTGTTGTTGTTGTTTGTTTTTGCTTTTTAAATTAATGAAAGAGTCTATCAAGATATGTGTTTGTGTACTTTGTTGCTCTAGGGGACAGTCAAAGGAAAAAGAAAACTCAGCAGAAGTAGCAACATTTGTTTCTGGCCAATTACAGCCAATTTATTCATTTATTTGCTCTTGCAGGGAGTTGGGAGGCTCTATTTTTAGCACCTCCCCTGTATAGACTGGGATGTCTCTCTTTAGTTGGTAATTCCTAGCCTCACCTGCAAGTCATACATCCACCGAGAGAAGTTAGTGAGGTCAAGAGCCGCCTCCCGACAAGTACCAAGGATTCCTCCAAAGCAGGAGAGGCAGACACCGTGACCATAGAGTGGGAGGGCTGTCTGCAGCTCTCTACCTTGGTCACCTCTGGGCCACTCTCAGTGAGGTTTCCAGAGAGGCCTCCTTGGATGTTCTTCTGCTTGCAAATCCTATGCGTGTTGATGCCACAGTCCTTCCTCCATTCACAGCTCTGTCAAACCATCTCATCCAAACAGCGCTGGAAACTGGAACCACCTCAGTGGAGCACAAGCCCCACCTTAATCCTGGAGAAGTGTTTGATGAAGGATAGTCACATAGTCACGACAAATGGGCCTGGGCGCAAGGGCTTTCTGACTCCAAGAAGATGGGCTAGGCTCTGAATTCTCGGTATGGCAGTGTCTTTATTTCTACAGACCATCCCCACCCTGACTTGTACTCCCAGAAGCTGAAAGAGTTATGATTGCCGCTCCAAAGCCACTGGCTTATGCCTCCACCATTCATGAAGCCTACTTATTTATTCAGGAAGTTAATTTGTTTTGTTCTGATTTGTTGATTGGGTCTTTTTAATACTTATTTTTAAAACTTTTGATTAATTGAAATTTTTACAAATTTTAAAAATTAAAATATAATTACATTATTTCTCCATCACTGTCCTCTCTCCAAACTTCTCCCATATACTTTTCCCTCTCAAATTATGGCCTCTTTTTATTATCTATCTATCTATGTACATGTATATCTACACACACACACACACACACACACACACATATGCATAAACAAGCATGGTTAATGTTACTTGTATCTATGTATAATATATACTATATATATATATACTATATAATGTATTATGTATTATATGTGATGTATATGCCTAGTAGTGCTTGTATGTATGTATCTTATTTCAGGCCTGACCACTTGGTACTGGGAGCCTCGAGGAGAGACTAATTCTCCCTCTCACAGTCTTCACTACTCACTCATAGTCCTCTGTTGAGGGATGGAGCCCGGTGAGATTTCCAGATTAGGGTAGATTTGTTTTGTTTGGCTTTGTTTTGTTTTGTTTTTGAGATGGGTACTGAGTAGCCTGGGCTTCTCTGGAACTTGCTACATAGCTGAGGTGACCTTGAGCCTCCTGCCTTTGTCTTCAAATGCTCTCTAGCATCACAGGCTTGTACCTCTACTGACATATGTATGCTGAGAACTGAACCCAGAACTTCATACATGCTCTACCAAGTAAGCTACATTCTCAGCCCCATCACGAGGCCTTTTGATACTGCCATTCACCACATAATGATGTTTCTATCAACACACCATCTATAAGGTAGTCAGTGATCATATTACAGTGGAGCTGAGAGCGCCCACCACCTACCATCTTTATTGGACCTTTTCTACAGTAGGACACACTGTATAATGACTGCACCCAGTAATCAGGACAGCAAAGCACTGGGCAGTTGTGTGTCTAGGGGGGGGAGGCAACTACACTGTGGGCCAGTCCGGGTCTGCACAATGACAAACTTGCCTAGCGATGCTGTTCACAACCATAGGAGGGACTTGTTAGTGTGCACTCACAGCTGTTGTTCTCATTATCCCAACCAGCTCAGAAACAGGAAGGCCAGGAACAACAAATCACTTGCAGAAGCAGGCTTTTCGTGCTGTCCCCAAAGCCGAGGGCACCATCATAGCTCATCTTGGCTCAGTGCTGGGTGCTCGAGCCTGAGCTGACAATACCCTCTGCCATCATTCTTTTCTCTCCTGAGACGAACCCAGAGCTGCTTTCATCACCTCTAATTTATCCTACCCTTCTGCCTGAGAAATCCAGCAATGTGGGCTGAGGAGGCATATCAGCTGGGAAAGGGCTTGGTGACGTGCCTGACAGCCTGAATTCAATTTCTAGGATCCACGTGGTGGGATGAGAGAACCATCTCCCAAACCTGACCTCTGACCTACATGCACACATAAATAAATAAATCAGTTAATGTAAAAAATTGGAAGAAATCCAACAACATACCTGGGCGTGGGGATGCATGACTTCAATCCCAACCATCAGAAGGCAGAGACACGTGGAACTCTCTGTGTTCAAGGTCATCATGGTCTATCTGTTGAGTTCCAAGCCATCCAGGGCTGTATAGTGAGGTTCTATCAAGAGAGAGAACAGTCCAGCATGTGTGTAGAGGTGAGCCCTGGATCACAGTGTGTTCCCTCAGCTTCTGCAAATTAGTACCCAGCCAGAACCTCTGCATTTGGCCCCAACTGCAAGTAGAGTCTTTGCAGGTGTGGTTAAGACGGAGCTATTTGGGTAAGGTAAGTGTCCTCACAAGGACCGTCTGGATAAAGATGAAAGCTCTGTGAAGAGGGAGGCTGGGATTTAGGTGGTGCATCCACAAGCCAAGGACTACTGAGGGTTGCCAGAGGCCAGCAGAACCCTCCAGAATCAGGAAAGGGGTCTTCCCTGTAACCTTGGGAGGAAGAGTGCTTAGCCAACCCCAATATGGATTTCTAGTCTCAGTGTCTCAAGGCTGAATCCTATGGCCAGCCTGAGGTACTCAGGTATAGTAGCCCCACGAGGTAATGAGGGACAGGCACAGAGGGCTGGAGAGCTCAGAGGGAGCTTCAAAGGCTGTGACTGAGCAGTAGTACCAGCCATCTTCCCAGGGCTGACAGCTGCTTCCCCTTTACAGCAGCAGATGCACAGTCATGGCAGAGTCTGTGCAAACTGCAAGTATTCCCTATCTGATACTTTACAGAGGATGCAGGTTCCCAGAAGTGGCCAGGTCCCCTCTGCTTCCACCTGCTCCATCCCAGGAAATATAAATCCCAGCTGCTCCCTCCTCCTCAAATGCAGAGCAATGAAGCCAGTGCAACCCAGGTCACAGTGTATCCCCAGCCTGGATGGCCAGGCAGACACACACTGCTGACCATGCTCTAAGGTGAGAGTCACCTGGACAGGCTGAGGAAAGAAAGGCCCTGGAGAGGAGGTGCCTTGAGCAGCTTCTGTCTAACCAGGGTTCCCTCAGCAGGGGTTCCCTTTCCAAGTTGGTAGTGAGAGTCTCCTGATAAGCATCCTCCTCCCTGAGCAGAGTAGCAGATGCCCTCTGTCATTCACTTCTAGGAGACTGATCAATTGAGCATCCCACATCCTCAGGTCCTGCGAGTGCCCAGCCAGCTCCAATCCTACCTTCCTTTCCTGATGTCTGGGTGACTTTGTCCCACTTCATGCCATACACAGTCGTGTTTAGTGTGAATGACAGGAGCAGGACCTACCACCTAGGGGAAGACAGAGAGCTCCCAGATGGCACCTGGGACCAGCCGTGCTCAGACATTATCATGTTAGGAGACATCTCTAAATAACTAAAGAGCATCTGGGTCTACAGCATGAAGCTCGTGAGGTGGGAGGAAAGTGTACAGAGTGAGCTGAGAATGATTTTATACATATTTAAATAGCCGAAAAGGTGAAGCATAAAAGTTAATGATGTACATTTATATAAACTTGTAACTTTGGGGTTGAGTAATCAAGGGTTTTCTTAGATTTATTTTTATAGTATGTATATAAGTGTTTTGCCTGCTTGTGTACACATGCACCACATAGGTACTGGGTGACTCTGGAGGGAGGAAGAAGACCTTGGGTCTTCTGGAACTGAAGTGATAGATGGTTGTGATCCACTGCATCGGTAGTGGAAACTGCACCCTGGGCCATGTGCACTTTTAACCACTGAGCTATGTGTCTCCAGTGTGCACTCTTAACCACTGAGCCATCTCTCCAGCCCCAACAATGAAATTTCCCTGGACACAAACGCATTTTTCATGTTCACATTGTTAGTGGCTGAGTATGGGACACGTGTCCTGCAAAGCCTTAAACTGTTTCCTGTTTGATGTTCTACAGAGAAAACTTCCTGGGCTCCAGCAACCAAATTGTGTGGCTTTGAATTGCAAATCTGCTCCTGGCTAACTCTGTAGCTTTAGCTCAGTTCTCCACCACATCCCACCTCTGGTTCCCCAGCTCCAAATAAATGGTCCTATGTCAAGATCATTTAATGAAACTTAGAGATCAGTGTTTTCAAAATCTCACCATGATGCCTGGAACGCTGACATGCTATAGATAGTGTGTCAGTCAGCTTCCTGAGACTACAACAAAACACCTGAAATAACCAGTTTATAAAGGGGGGTTGTTATGGCTCACGGTTTGGGGTCTACCCTGTGACTGAGCAGACCTTTTCTTCTCTTGGGAGCAAAGGACATTCCAAGAACACAGGGCAGAGCAAAACTGCTTAATTCACAGCTAGGAAGTAAAAGAGACCAAGGATGAATCTTCAACCCCACAGGGGTTGAAGGGGATACCCCAGTGACCTAGAATCACCTTGGTAATGGCTTTGGCTTGGTGGGAAACACATGCACACCCCATCATTCTGTTTTAACATTTTGGAATTAAGGCCAATAGAGCTTGGGAGAAACTTTCCATGCTGAAAAGTTGGAAGTAGTGATGAGATGAATAGCAGCCTCTGTGCCTCTGCTAGGGAATACAGAGTTTTCCTCCCACATCACAAATTGGAAACCATCTGGGACTTGAGAAATCTGAGCTCAGGTTTCCTGAGTGTTTGCATATGGAGCAATGGCTGAAAGTTCAGGAAATATGAGTCAGTTTCGAAGAACTTCTGTGCATGAGGTGGGGAGGCTGCTGGAGGTTTCCAGTGCTCATCCGGAAGACCAAGGTAGGATAGACTTCAGGAGAACGAGGACCCAGGGAGTCGGGTAGTCTGTCAACTCTCCTCTGGATCCATGATATGTCTGTCCACGGGTGCTGTTGAGAGATGGTGGAGCCTGCAAGAGGTGGGTCTATTGGGAGTCCTTGGGTCATTGAGGTATCCTTTTCAATATTTGAAACCCTATCTGTGGTCTCTTTTACTTCCTAGCCCCAATGGAAGGCAAATGGAGGTGACAGGCAGCATTTCTGAGTCTGGGTCTCAAGACATGAGTATGTGCTCTTCCTCTTCCGACTGCTCCCTCTTCCTGTGAGTGGCAGCCATGCAGAGAGGGGAGAGTTGCAGGATAGAGCATGGAAGTTCTACCACGAAGAAGTCCTCCCAAGGGTCCCTCGAGAGAGAATCAGCCATGTGCTTCATTCACGGCATGACTTCATTACAGCAGGCTGTCTTTTTGCTCCATCTACATGAAGGCCATTATCTTCTGCAGACTAGAGGAGGGTGAAGTCTGAGAGGTTCTCACCTCCTAAACCCCACACTTAGCTGCAAAGTCAGATTGAAGACTTGTGCTCTGGCCATGTACCCTCAGTATTGTCTGCTCATTAGAGATGGAGCAGTGTCTCCTTTCAAGCCGTGTGTGGTGTGCTGTCAAGGAGCATGTCAGTCTGAACCCAGTGAGGAGAGAGGAGCTGCCCAGTGATTTGAACAAGGAAAGTTTAATACAGACTTAGTGGCTATAGCAGCTACAGCAGGACTAGCTGGTAGAGGAGAAGGGAATCCTGCAGACTCTCAGAACAGATAAAAAGAGTAGCCACTGCCTCAAGGGCTGGAAAATGGGCATGGCAGCTGGGAGGGAGAGAGGAGCTTAATGCCCAGGTTGTGGGGACAGTCTGAGGGTACAGTTTCTTCTTGCTAGGAATCTGCCCTCTAGGATGCTAGAGAAAGCTGTCTACAGAGGCAGACCGCTCTGTAAGATCTTCTGCTACAAAACTCTCTGTGAAGCAGTATGAGCAGCCTTTGTCCACACAGAACGAACATGCTATTTCTGTATACATCTCAGACCCAGTTTTGCATAACCAACGATCAACTTTTGGTCCTCTGTCTATATTTTCCTTAGAGACTTTGAAACTTTTTTCAGACTAATGCGTGATTCTATTCAAAGTACAAACCCATGCATAACATTGGACTGTAAACACAACTTAAGGAAGGAGCACAGTCAAGGTCCCAGCTCAGCCACCGCTGTCTCTGAGCTAGGTGAAGCTCTCAGGCAGCCTCAGGACCATGGAGAGGTCCCCTCAGTAAGGCAGTCCCCAACTTGGATCCCTGAACTGTGAGAAGGATAAATCTGCATGCTCTGTAAGCAACCTGGTTTGTGCTGTTATAGCAATGAAAGCAGACCAAGACATCTCCCACACACTTGGTGAATTGTCTTCCATGAAACCTTCCTCCCAAATTCTATTCAAGTGTCCCTTGCAGGCAGCCTGTTCTACCCATGCTTCCAATTGGGTAGAAATTAACCTCCACCCCATCCTGTCACTGCCCGGATCCTGGGAGCCACATTTCTCTCCTGCCTTGATTTTGAAGCAGGACCCCTAGGTTTACTATCATACCACTCATATCCCTGTTTTAACCAAATGAACTTGGGCTAGGTGCTGTGTCTTTATCCATCAAATGTGGTGACAGGAGCCTCCGAGTGTGAGAGAACTCAGCAGCATCGAAGCTCTTTCTTGATCAAGGATCTGACCCACAATGGGTTCTAGGGAAACACATTGTTACCCAAGAGTGTTGTCTCAACCCAAATGCCTTTCCAGCCTTAGGCTTCCCAGAACAGCACCTTCCAGGCTCCTGGTGTGCACTGGCTTGCCCGTCTGGCCACATCCCTGCTAACTCCACTCTGTGTTGATCTGAACACAGGTTAAGGCTTGGGTAGTAACTCACTGGGACATGAAGCTCTTCTCCATCTGAGGTTAGCTGCCTCTAACTCAGCACTGGATACCACAGGACTGCTCCCTCCTGGTGGGGTCGCCACAGTTACTCTCTATAGACACCTAGGAAGACTGGCATCAACATGTCACATTGCTCAATTTATTTTACCTTGTTGGGTCTTCTGATTTCATAGAAAGGCAGCAGGGAGGAGATACCAGAAATGCTGGCTTGTGTAGAGACCAGAGAGGGACAAATGTGTGGGTTGGTGGATAGACCTGAGTGTCTGTGGTGGTCTGAGTAAAAATGGCCCCCATAGGTACTGTAAGGAGGTGTGGCCTTGTTGGAGTGGGTGTGGCTTTGTGGGAGGAAGTGTGTCACTAGGGGGTGGTCTTTGAGGTCTCAGAAGCTCAAGCCAATTCTCTTCCTGCTGCCTGCAGATCTGGATGTAGAACTCTCAGCTCTTTCTCCAGCACTGTGTCTACCTGCCCGCTGCCATGCTTCCTGCCATGATGCTAATGAACTAAACCTCTGAAACTATAAGCAAGCCTCAACTAAATGTTGTCCTTTAGGGTTGCCACAGTCATGGTGCCTCTTCACAGCAAAAAAAAACCCTAAGACAATGTCACTGGCCTTCTCTATAAAGAGGCTAAAGTCTTCTGCTGTGGCTTGCTTCTGGGTGATCTTTGAAGAGTCCCTTTGCAATCAAGTAGGGCAGCTGTGCAGAGCAGGGGAGAACGCTGGGGATCTGGTTCAAG
>JADRCH010013641.1:0-10397 GCA_019843965.1 Rhynchomys soricoides
CCTGTGTCCACCTCCCCCCACCCAGCCCAGGGCTCACCTGTGTCTACCTTCCCCAGCACTGAGTTAGCAAACACACTGCCACCACCCCCAGTTTTTTCCAGCTGAGGTTCAGAGACCCTCAGTGTTTTCTTAACCTAGTCTTTCAGAATCCCACGCTGCATGTAGATGATGCATCTCTTCCGGTTCCTCACAGAGTGATAGTTTCTCAGGCTCACCTTGTCTCTATGATGACCATGACAGCTAAAAGGACTGTAGTCAGATATGCTGCAGGAGCCTCCCCTCTCCAAATTTACCTGATTGTGTTCCTTTGATTAGATGGGACACTCTCTCTCTCTCTCTCTCTCTCTCTCTCTCTCTCTCTCTCTCTCTCTCTGCTTTATAAAACCAGCCCAACTCATTGTCAAGTGTGTCCTGCTCTGGACTGAATTCTATTTTCAGTTGACTGCTTGTGTGTGTAGGGGTAGGGAGCCCAAACTACAGCGACATTTGCGGAGACTCATTGGAAGGAGACTGACATAAAATAACAAGGAAGAGCATTAATTAAGCCTCAGAGCAATGGAGCCTTGGCTGGGAATGCTCCCACATCTGCCTAGGCCTCAGCCATCAGTCACCCCCCTTGCCTGCTGCAGCCTTGCACATGGGAGGCGTGGGAGCTTCTATTTGCTCCTATTCTACCTTGCACAGCATGTTCTAGCAAGGAGTTCATTCCCATCTTTGCACCAGGGTGTTCTGGATGATGAGCATAGCTTGGAGTCATCCTAAGGGTGCAGGGCACCTGCAGAGGATGCCACCACCAAGGTCAGAGGCCCCACAAAAAATGGTAAGAAAGGAGTCTGGTTCCTTCCAGAGGTCCCCAAACACTCACAGTTCACCCAAAGGTGTCAGTGCCTGCTGTGTAGTCACACACTTACACACACACACACACACACACACACATCTTCTCATGCCCTCGACCCACACTTCTCAGTCACACGCAGTCACACCCACATTCTCTCTCTCACACACTCATGCACACGTTGTACATATCCACACACTGACACCCATTGGCCATCTACGGTCCCATGTAAAAGACCCCAGGAGGAAGGGAGAAAGAGACAGAGACAGAAAACAGAAACAGAGAGAGACAGAGCCTCACGGAGAGAGCGTATGTCAGAGTATGATTGTGGCCATATGTGTGCGCTAGAGAAGGAGTGTGAGAGCGTAGGAGACAGCGACAGTGAGTGTGGGACGCCAGTTAACACAGGGGAGGATGAGATGGCCCTGTATAGAGCAGGTGCTGGGTTACATAAGAATTTATGTAAAAAGGGAAAAGAGAGAAACCTTGGCAGAGATGGCTGTGTCCTGCTTTCTGTTTCTTGTAGCATGCAGACCAGACAGTGATTTCCAAGATTCTGCATTTCTTCAGAATTTTGCAGCACTGGGCCCTCCCAGAGTGTCCTGTCAAAAACATTGAGGGCTGTTAGGGCTCAGGAGACCATGGTGAGTGGCCCATGGATTTTGCTGGACACCGTCTTATCTGAATTCAGAAGCACGCCTCCTCTTTTCTGTTTAAGAATGCCTGTCACCAGAAGTTTCTGTGAAGCACCTTCCACAAAGCTGAAATGCGTGGAAATTAAGATGTCACCTGAGGGAGAGATAGCTCAGAGGTTAAGAACTCAGATTGTTCTTGCAAAGGACCCAGCACTCACAGCAGACAGTTCACAACCACCAGTAACTCCAGCTCTAGGGGATACGATCCCCTCTTCTAGCCCCTAAGGACAATTGCACTTGTGTGTACATACACAGACACACATGCACAGACACTTAAAAAAAAAAAAAGTGTCACCTGTACATGGCAATTCCTCCAGCTAGAAAGGAGATAGGCTCGAGAGCACATGCTTAGAGTGGGTGGAGGGCACACTGGTGGGTTTAAACCTAAGAAATAAAAAAGTCTGGAGGATGTAAATGATCACAGAGCAAGCTGCACTCCTGGGATGCGGAGGCAGACCCTATGGTCACAAGCACTGGGAGCAGGACCCTCCAAAGTGGCATCTAGAAGCATAGGAAGGTATTTTAAACCTTCATTAGCATGGAGACAACAGGATTGTGTTAGTTGAAAGTCAGTTATTGGCTCCCCGCAAAGCACCAGGTGGGAAGTGATACAGAAGCTTCCTTCTGTAGCTCCACTGTTTCTCAACATCTCTTTCCTGCTGGGTCCTGGGGAGGACTGCATGGAGGAAGGGCATGTTTTCTCATCTCTGGCAGAGGTCAAGGGTCAGAGACATCAACACTGCTTACAGAATGGCAGCCACTTACCATGTAGAGCTACAAATCACCTGGAATGTAGCTGTCCTAAGTAGAGAGGTGCTGGAAGCTGACATGCAGAGAATTTTTTTTTCCAGAGTTGAGGACCAAACCCAGGGCCTTGCACTTGCTAGGCAAGCCATGCAGAGAATTTTTAAGATTTAGTCACAAAATTACGTAGACTTTGCTAATAAGTTTATGTTGATTATGTGTTGAAATGATAATCAACCTTTCAATGTTTTAGGTTAAATAAATTGTCATTACCAACAGAAAGTTAATGACTGGCATAGCATACTGTTACATTGTTGGTTATTGTCAACTTGACAGGGCTTAGAATCCAGTATGTCTGTGGAGGGTTATCTCGATTGTGTCAACTGAAGTGGGAAGAATTGCCCACTGTGAGTGGCACCATTCCCTAGACAGGGATTCTGGGCTGCGTGAAGCAGAGAAACGGAGCTGCGTGCTATCACACGTGCATTCATGGCTGTCTGCTCTTGATTGTGGACGTAACATGACCAGCCTCCCCAGCCTCCTCAGCCTCCCTCTTGCCACTGTAACTTCTCTACCATGACATTCTGAACCACAAACGTTTCTCCCTTAGAGTTGCTTTCATCAGGCTAGCTTATCAAAGCAATGAGAAAAGAAATGAAGATACATATAGAATACATAAACCATGCTATTCTATATAAATTAAGCCATATAACCATTTTATCCTAGCACCATATATCATACGTATGGACACGTCACACTATTTCATTATCCTCCTACATTTGGTTTCTTTTGGATGCAAGGAATTGAATCCATAGCCTCATAAATGCCAGAAAAGTGCTCTACCACCGAGTTACATCTCTGCTCATGCTCTCCTGTCACAGTAGAGTATCAAGTGACACCACAGAGTATGTGAAGCTTAAAAGTAATTTTACTTTAGCGTAAGAGACCAGGCGAGTAGGCTGTCACAGAACCAAGCCTCTCACACTGCTCATGTCCACTATTCCCCGTGAAGACTGCGTTAAGGATGCTTTGGCTCATGGACAGCCCGACACTATCTTTGGTCCCTAAGACAAAATATGAAAAGGCAAGGACAGCCCACAAAGCATCAGTCTGAGCTGAAGTGTGCCTGGTCTACCATTTTCTGCCCCCACCCTATAACCAGGACCCTCCTGGGCCTATGTCTAAGAGGAACAGAAGCAGTATCAGGAGGGTCATCAGAGGCCCCAGCCCAGGGGTTCCCTGCTGAATCAAGTGGTGATATAATGACCAGAGTCGTGGCTCTCCTGAGCTCTGCCTTCCTCAGCACCTGGCTGTTCTTTCTGCCATCCTGGGCTTCTTCATAATAGCTCTTAGTAGCTACACAGCAGATGTTATGTCCCAAACAACATGCTAGGATTTATTACTGGGCACACAGGAGCTCCTTCACAGCTAGCATAGAGGAATGTTTGCCTCTCATTGCCAAGTAGCCTATGATTGACCGGAAAAGAGAAAACACAGATTGGGGTTACTCTCAAGAATACAAAACAACAAACACAAACTTACACACTTTCCTCAGAGGACCTGGAACTGGCTTAGTTAAGGCCAGGGCCCAAGCAACCTGCTGGCCCTGGAGCACAAACAGAATCTTTACCCAGGTCGATGTTCAGGTCCCTCCAAAGTCCATGTGATGCTCTGATAGACAGAGAGAAGGTTCCTTCCAGCTAACACTGAGCTATCCCAGGTGCTCTCTCTGTCTCTCTCTATTTCCCTTTGTCTCTCTGTCTCTGTCTCTGTCTCTCTCTCTCACACACACATACAGAGACAGAGAGAGAGAGAGAGAGAGAGAGAGAGAGAGAGAGAGAGGACAAATCCCACTGACTTCATCTTTTCTGTGTGTGGGATGCATTTCTAAAATGACTTGCAGATCCCAAAGCCTCCTTGCTTTTTATAGCACATCAGTCCTGGTCCCAAATTAGCAACCCCTAGTCTCTCTCTGTTCTAGTTCTGGGGGGGACACTAAGCTGCCAGAGAGGAGGCCCCTCCTCTGTCACATTGAGATCACCCGGCCAGGATGGGAGGCTGGGAAGCAAGTGGGACTGGAAGGTGACTGGCATGAGGGCTCTATACGTGGGCGGGCCCTGGAACTAACCATGCTGTGGCTCTGTGGCTCTTGCCTCCGCTGCCCTGGGGAGAGGCTGCTGAACTGGCCTGGACCCTCCTGCCATGGTTTCTCTGTGTGGTGAGTTGGGGGGCTCACACACTGAGTATGTTGATATCCTTCTCTGTGGAGCCATTAACTACCCCTATCAACCAGGCTTGTCAAGGACTGATAAAAGGCTGGGAACATGGATCAGTGGTACTTGCCTAGCATGTTTGAAGCCCTGGGTTCCATCACTGACACTATGTTCTCCTATGCAAGTAATTCCAACACTGAGAGGATAGAGGCAGGAAGATCAGATGTTCAAGGTCAAGGTCATCATCACCCAGCCTGGGCTACATGAGACCCAGTTTTAAAACAAACAGCTAACAAAAACCAGCCAGAGCAGAAGCATTTTGCAAATGCTGGGCACTGTCTCTGCCCTGCTCTGAGGTGGGTGTTTGATTCTTTTAGGTGGCATCCCCACGATCCTGGAACTCCTAGAAATATCCTTGTCTAGACAATCAATTTGAGCTAGGGTCACCAAGCAGAGGCTCCTGGCCTTGACTCAGTTTGATCATATCCTGCAGATGCCAAAATAAAACATCAAAAGTTGGTGGCTTAGAGACAGTCAACTTATGTTCTCTGAGTTGTGGACACCAGAATTTCAAGTGTCCATGACTGTATCCTGCAGAATCACAGTGGGAAGACCCATCCATGGTATCCCTCTGCAAGGCTGGCTCAGCAGCATACCTCTGTGTTCCCTGTGCACACACCAACCAGGTCATTGCCATCCCTGCCTCGGCCATCACAGGCCTTCTCTTCATTTGTGGCTTCACGGGGATGTCTTCAAGACATGTCTTAAACTCACTAGTCATATTGTGTTAGAGGCCACCCTAGTTCAGTGCAATCTCATTTTAACCAAAGACCCTGTTCTAAATGAAGACATTCTCAGTTACAAGTGGCCAGAAAGTTGAGAGATGCTGTTCAATGCTACACACACAGTGACAGTCCCACCTAGGCCCAGACAAGAAATTTACCAGGTTTCACCTCCCTGTGCCTGGGCAGCATGAGCTGAGACAAGGACCTCCCTTTCTGTTAGCAAGAAGAAAGCAGATAGTATGGTTTGTACATGCTTGGCCCAGGGAGTGGCACTATTAGAAGGTGTAGTCTTGTTGGAGTAGGTGTGCCACTGTGGGTGTGGGCTTTAAGACCCTACTCCTAGCTGCCTGGAAGCCAGTATTCTGCTAGCAGCCTTCAGCTAAAGAGGTAGACCTCTCAGCTCCTCCTGCACCACGTCTGCCTGGATGCTGCCATGTTCCCACCTTGATGATAATGGACTGAACCTCTGATCCTGTAAGCCAGCCCCAATTAAATGTTGTCCTTATCAGAGTTGCCTTGGTCATGGTGTCTGTTCACAGTAGTAATTAAGTAACTAACTAAGTAACTAACTAAGACAGGTAGGGAAAAGTGAGCCACATAAAGATGAAGACCAAACAGGCCCTCCCTTCACAGTATCCTTTGGGGATGATGCCTAGGCCTTCCTGGGGGGGGTGGGGTGTGGAAGTTGTTTCCTGCCTCTGCCTGACCCAGAGACAGCTTCCTCTTCCGGAGATTGTCTTTGTCTATCATTTTCATCTATTTCCTTGATAAGTGTCTCACTATGTAGTCCCAGTTGCTCTTGACTCATGATCCTCCTGCCTCAGCCTCTGGGATGCTGTGACTACAAACCTATGCCGCTGGGTACTTGGAGCCAGAAGCTGCCACCAGGGTGGGTATGTGTCTCATGATCTGATGCACCAGCCCACCATCTTCACAGATGCCCAGGGTTCCAGCATTGTGTTCCAGCCTCAGAGCATCATCAGGACCATCCTCAGGTGGCTGCCGATGAGCAGGGTCTGTCCACGGATGACCAAGGATGTGCACGGATGTCCTTGAAGACAGACAGACTTTGGGGGGAGTGAGACATCACCAGCCAGACAGCACAGCCACAGCAGACCTGGCAGACCCAGCCTCTGAGCAGACGATACTTTGAAGCCATTCTCCAGCCCTCAAGCTTTCAGATGTTATAAAACCATAGGATTCTGGGGGCGGAATGAATGAGCTGTGTGGTGAGGGCCCCAGACCCATCCCTAGAGGCCCACTCCCCTAGTTGAAAAATAGATTTGGCTGTCAAAACAAATCCAGGTGCCATCATGACCAGCCTCCACCTTTAAACTGAATGATAATATCATGGAATGCACAGCACATCACCTCATGAGGGGACATCATCTGCCACTGTACAATTTTGTTTTTCTGAGACAGGGTTTCTCTGTGTGTAGCCCCAGCTGTCCTGGAACTCGCTCTGTAGACCTGGCTGACCTCGAACTCATAGACATCCACCTGCCTCTGCCTCCTGAGTACTGGGATTAAAGGCATGTGCCTCCACTGCCTGGCTAATACTTTTATTTGGGGGGAGGGGGGAGTTGAGACAGGGTCCCTCTATATGTAACCCTGACTGTCTTAGAACTTGCTCTGTAGATCAGGCTGGCCTTGAACTCAGAGGTCCCTCTGCCTCCCTCCCGAGTGCTGGGATTAAAGGTGTGCACCACCACTGCCCAGCTTCCATATGCAAATCTTAAAACCATTTTTTCTGGACCTCAAACTGGATTAATCCCACCATCATCCTTCACACATTGAGATTTGAAAATTGAGTTGATTTTTCACTTGATTTCATCGATTTACCCACACCAACTTCTACTTCTGTGTATAGTTGGAATTGCGCGCAAGCGTGTGTGTGTGTGTGTGTGTGTGTGTGTGTGTGTGCGTGCGCGCGCAAGTGTGCAAGCATCCCTTCTCTATAAGGGCATCAGGGCCACTCTAATCTAGTACTCTTGTGTTAACTTACTACCGATCAGCTGTTTTGCCATCTTAGTGAGTCGTGCTTCAGCAGTGAGGTGGTGGGCACAAGTCACTCACAGCGTGGAGTGATCTAGCCTCTGCCACTGCTTGCTCATGACTGCCACGTGAGATGGTGACGTAAGAACTGCGAAGCTCTGGTGTGTTCTCAGCCATCCTACACACATCCTACAGACTCATCAGTTGGCCACAGCACAGCCTTTGAGATGCTTTAAGTGGAAATGAAACTAATTAAAATGCCTTCCAGGTTGAGAGAACTTCAACTCCTCCGTTGTATCCAAAACTCGATGGCTATCTAAAGGCAATCCTGGGACTGTCCTCGGGGCGGCTTGATCATAACTTATTTTCCCTTCGGAAGAGAGAATAGGACAGATGGCCCTGGGTGGGTTTCTCATGGACACAGCATTAGTGGAATCATGACGGCTTCCCATGTATTACTGTCTCTTTCAACAGCTCTTAACTGGCAGGTTCTCTTTACGGTTCAGAGCAGGGCCCTAAACTCACAGAGCAAAAGCGAGGTTATATAGTCAACCCCACAGGAAGGAAAGAATGAAGGGAGAGAGGTTGAAGGTGGAGACAGAGAAGGGGGAAAACAGGTGGGGATCAACCTTGACTAGAAGCTCTTCACTGACATGTTTGTTAAGAACTTTTGGGTTGAGTACAGTCAAGTGAGGCACAGAGCTGGTGCAATGGGCAATAGAAACCTTGGAAAGCCAATCTGTCCCACCTGCTGTGTGACTTTGGAAAAATCACTCACCCACTCTGAAATTCGGGGTTCAGATGTATGAAAGAGTGAGACTGAGACCTTACTGTCAAGGTGGCCATGGTGATGGGATGAGGAAACGCAGGCAGAGCTTCTTGAGACTTCTCACTCCCTGACAGGGACCTTGATCAGCACAATCCGGTTCCTGCCTCCAGCACATGAAGCATGAGCAAACTCCAAGCTGGCTTCAAACTGGAGCTTCTCCTGCCTCAGCTTCCTGAGTGCTGGGGTTGCAGGTATCATCATTACCATGGCCACCTCAATGCTGTGAAGTTGCCTGGGTGTGTTTTTTAAGTCAGAGATAACATTACATGTTAGAGCCTCTGATTCCAAAATTCTTTAACAAAATCTGTTAACCTTACAACCTCTGATTCGTCTCATCCATCCCCTGAGCATCTTGTGGTGTCTTCACCTGCCCCAAGGCTTCCCTTAGCATTTTCTGGGTGGAAGAATAGTCCGTGCTGATTCCTCATGGGTCTGATGATAAGAGAAGAGGGTGCACAACTAACAAGGATGCTGGCTAATAATCCTTCCCCCAGCAATCAATAATTGCCTTTAGTTCTTTGTCTAAGGATGAGAATTCACAATAAAATTCCCCTTCCACATTAACATGTCTTGTTATAGTGTTTTTTAAATATGGTAGCTCAAATAATATTGTGTTTTTTGATTATGATATCTGACTTGGAGCATCCATTAGAGCTTTGGGTTCTAATACCTGTGCAGAGTGGTCAGCCTTGAAAATATATATATATTATATTTGTTACATGCATATATATATATATATATATATATATGCATATATATACATATGCATGTGAGTAACAAATGTAATTTAAAAAGCAGATATGAAAAGAAAGAAAGAAAGAAAGAGAAAAGAAAAGAAAAAAAAAGAGGCTGTGGCTGGCATAGTTTCTTCTGGTCTTGTGTGCTGTTACTCAGGACCCAGCTTTGTGTCCATCCTTGTCACATTGGACCCCTGGTTTTAAGGCTTGTTTCTTGTTTTCACAGGGCTTCTATAGCTCCAGACGTTACATGTACCTTTGAATCAGGAAGAAGTGAAAGGAAGGTGCACCCATTTTTGTGCTTCCTTTTAGGAAACCCAAGTTTTGCAGAAATCTGTTGGCTTCTGCTTCCGTTTAATATGCCATTGGCAGCAAGGGGAATAAATTTCAGTACAATAGCTGCAGGTCTCCTCAGAAGGCAGGGGGGAGACGTGGACATAGGGTGGACTGATAATGAGTTTGCCACAGAAACTCAAGGTGACCTGAATGTCACTATTTAAGAGAGAGTCTAGGAAATAAAACAACTTTAATCTAGCAAATGTTTCATTCCAGTAAATAAATTTCACCTTTGTCATGTGGCAGGGCCAGGGCTAATGGTTCAGCGGGAGCTCCCTCTGAAAACACAGAGGATAGGAAGTGGTACGGCAGTGGACACCAAAACTTATTTCTTTATGAAACTAATATGCCTTGTCTTGGGAATGGGGTTGCTGAGCAAGCTCTCACAGACAACTTCCCACATAGATAGATGCTGTCCCACCTATCTGGAGTAGCATACTTTTAAAAGACATATTTATTTATTTATTTATTTATTTATTTATTTATTTATTTAGGCGCCATACCACAGAGTGTGTTTGGAGGTCAGAGAACTTGTGAGAGCTGGGTCTCTACTGCAATGCAGGTGTTGGGGATAAAATTTAGGGTCCTAGGTAGGGTTTTCCTGCTGTGAAGAGACACCATGACCATAGCAACTCTTATAAAGAAAAAACATTATATTGGGGCTGGCTTACAGTTTCGGAGGTTCAGTCCATTATCCTCATGGCAGGAAGTACGGCAGTGTGCAGGCAGACATGGTGCTGGAGAAGGAGCTGAGAGTCCTACATCTTTATCTGAACCAGGAGCTTGAGCATAGGAAACTGAAACGCCCACCCTCTACTGTGACACACGTCCTCCAATAAGGCCACACCTCCTCCAACAAGACCACACTTCCTGATAGTGCCCCTCCCTATGGGCCAAGCATTCAAACACATGAATCTATGGGACTCATTTCTATTCAAATCACCACACTTAAGAGTATCAGATTTAGCCACAAGGGCCTTTACCCACTGAGCCATCTCTGAGAGATGCACTTTAAACCAACATGCTTCTATTGAGGAAATCAGTATTAGGCTTAGAATATCAGGTTGGGAGTCACTTAGGAAATCCAGTTTGACAGCTGTAAAAGCATTTCCTGATTCCCACTTTAAAAATGTGTGTTCCAAAGTTGATCACCAACCTGGCTTCCCAGACTCAGCTGTTTCTAGAATTCAGTTGATCACCAACCTGGCTTCCCAGACTCAGCTGTTTC
>JADRCH010013642.1:0-35427 GCA_019843965.1 Rhynchomys soricoides
GTTCCCGGGTCTCTGTAGCTTCCATCTACCACCCTCCCTGCCCAGATCTTCCTCTTAGTATTGCTAAGTAGCCAGTTAGGGTTCAGCAGACTTGATAAGCACTGGGTAAGGTCCCCTCCCTCATAATTGAGACCTTGTAAAACCAAGAACAGGAACAGTAGGATTCAAATGACCAGTCAGAAGAATGGGACTTGAATCCTATCTCTGGCCTGGGAAGGTGACATGACCTTCTGGACTTCCTGGAAGGTTATCAATTGATCAGTATCTAGCCCTAGTTCCAGGAATCCTGACTCCTCTAAGATGGCTATCTAACAAGAGACTTTATATACCATGGCTCCCTCCTGTAAGAGTCAATCCAAGCATGCCTGTCAATCATCTGGCCAGAAAATGACATTGGGAAGGCTATTCTGAAGACTTTTGACATAGCATAAAACTTGCCTGAAATATAAGTTGGGGAAATGGCCTCTCTAGCCACTCTTTATGCTCATCCATGGAGAGTGACCATTGTCCACGCTCACCTATTGGGAGCGCTCTGCTCTGCAATGGTCTCTCTGGCCACTGGGCAACCTCACCCACTAGGAATGATGCAATTTACTCAGTAATAAATTCTACTTATTCTATACATCCTACTCTGTGTGTCTCATCTGAATGCTTTCCACCAAGATCAGGAAGCTAAGGGAAGGATCAGAATGTCATGATTACACATGAGCATGCGTGCACACACACACACACACACACACACACACACTCCAGCACACACACACACACACACTCCAGCACACACACACACACACACATGCGCGCACACGCGCGCGCGCGCGCGCACACACACACACACACACTCCAGACCGTCTACATGAATTACTTCCCAAACTTCATGAAAGAAGCACATTGCCTTCATTCAATTCAACAACTTCAGTTTTATTATTCTTTTTAATAAATAAATATTTAACATTGTCTTACCTAAGGGATTGTTTTGACTTCTGTAAGCCACATGGCTATGATGTCGAACTACTACACCAATAAGATGAGACACTGGTCCACAAGAAATCAAACAGGAGGGCTACGAACAATCCAAAGCCGAAAGACTAAGGCCTCAGCATGCCCGTTATGCTACAGTTATGGTAATAACACACAGCTCTAGCCACCTGATACTTTACAAAGATGCAGGCTGAAAAGAAGACAACTTCAACAAATGGTCTTCGGAAAACTGGATGTTCACATGTAGCAGAAAGAAACTAGATCCTTAGCTCTCGCTGCACAAAAACCAACTTCAAATGAATCAAAAACCTCCATGTAAAACCCGAACGTGGTTGAAGCGATGGGAGAGTGTTCACTAGAGCACGCAAGCACAGGCAAGGATTTCTAAGTAGGAATCCAATTACTCAGGAAACCAGGCCCACAATTGAAAAGAACGGGACCACGTGAAACTCAAAAGTTTCTGTAGAACAAAAGAAACAATTGAGTGGAAAAGTGGCCTACAGAATGAGAGAAGACCTTTGCCAGACAAACATCCAACAGAGGGTTAATACCTAGCATTTCATGTGCGGGTACACGTGTGATCTGGCACTTGTATGTTGATGTTTAGAGGGCAGCTGAGATCATGAGACCCGGCAGCAAGTGCTTCTTTCTATCCGCTGAGCCTTCTTGCCTGCTCTACGAGCCCCATATTTTTACCAGCTATAAAATGAAAGGGCTCTCTATATTATCTTATTATAAAATGGACATTGAAGGGTCCCCTCAATGTGCTCAAGGCTTGGTCCTAGCTTGTATCATCACCAGGATGTGATAAAACCTTCTGGAGGCAGAGCCTACTGGGAGGTCTAATAAACAGTGCCTCAGCCCTTTTCTCTCTTTGCTTACTGCTTGCTATGAAATGAACAGTCTCCCATCATAAGCTCCCAACACTGTACTGTGCAGCCACAGGCCCAAAATAACAGGCCTGACGGACTGCGGACTAAGACCTTTGAAACCATGAGCCAGAGTAAACTGTTTACTGGCGCCCACGCCACAGCATGCAAGTGGGAAGGATCAGAGGACAATGAGTTCCCCAGTGAGTTCTCTCCTCCCACCCTGATCTCATTTCCTGGACTAAACTTAGATTGTTAGCCTTGTGTAGCAAGTGCCTTTTCCTGCTGAGCTAGCTTGTTGGGTCCCCTTGCCTGTTCTAAACCACTCCCTTATCATAGCTGTCTGGGAGCTGGATTCTGAGCCAAAGGCTGTTTCAGTGGCCTAGAAGTCCCAGGCATCTTGCTGACATGGATGCTGATTACTCACTGTTAAGACAACAGAGAGCAGCCCTAGCCAGCTCAACTCCAATGGTCAAGGAGGGTCACCCTCAGACCATGACCTCTTTAGCCCCCAAGAACTTCCCCATAAACTCAAACAGATAGATGCACATACACATATATACACATACACACATATAACTGCTCAATAGACACACATACAGGGGCCTAGAATTTGATGGAGACACCCAGGGGAGAACATATTGTCCTAGACTCGCTCATCTTCTCTCTGGTAGACTGATACAGCAAAAGAGTTTCCCCCCTTCATCCCCTGCTTCACAGCTCCTCCACTGAGAAGAAAATGTATCTTCACCACATGAACTTGGCCTTGACCTGTGACTTGCTTCAGCAGAAGTGGAATTCAACCTGGGCCAAAATGGCCCTCCTGGAACCTGCAAATGCCACAGAAAGCTAGCAGGACCAGCTTGTTGGAAGCTGAGCAGTCACAAGGAGCAGAGAGGGGTCATCTGCAGAGGCATCCTGGTCTTACCATCGGCAACTCATCACCAGCTGGGTGCAGACAGATGAAAAATCTAGCCTTCATAGGCTAGACTTGGCTATCCTCAGCAGAGAATTTACTATTGAACCCCTGGGATTTCCTAGGTGTCAGTTACATGGTGCTCTGGCTTGTATAATGTCTTCAAAGTCCCATGAGTTAAAAGCTTGGTTCCCAAAGTGGTACTCCTTAAGAAATGATCAAACCATTAGAAGGTGAGGCCCTGCCTGAGGTTCTGAGGTCACCTGAGGTGTGTGTCCTCGAGGAAGACTCTAAGACTAAGGGGCCTATCTGCTTTGATGTAAGCAGCTTCCAGTACCCTGGGGCTTGCAGCCACTGCCATCCTGCACCCAGAGGTCCAAAGTGATAGGCCTGTTCAGGCCTGGGCTGGAGTTGCACAAGTATAAACCCAAACAAATATCTTCGTATAAATAAATTATTACTGCTGGATGGTGGAAACACACACATTTGACCCCAGTACTCAGGAGGCAGAAGCAGGCAGATCTCTGAGGTTGAGGCCAGCCTAGTCTAAGAGCTAGTTCCAGGACAGCCAAGGCTGCCCAAAGAAACCCTATCTCAAAAAACCAAATAAATAAATAATAAATTTTACGGGTATTTTTGCTGTGGATACACAGGGCTGCCTAACATAACACAACACTACCACAGTCATAGATAACTGATATCCTTACACCAAATACACAAACGCCTTTCCATTCGGTTAGCCTGGACACACCCATGTCAGATACGAGGAAGAGCCAGCAGATTACACAAGGAGCAGAGAGGGGTCAGCCTGGTCTTACCATCAGCAGCTCACCAATGCAGCTGGGTGCAGACCCACTTGAGCAGACTCACTTTCAGGGCTGCCTTTGGAGTTCCTAGCACATGCTATCAAGTTCACTTTTTCTCCTTCCCCACACTAGAGGATGAAACTAAAGCAGGCCTGGGGAGATACCTTAATGGGTAAAGCATTTGCCACACAAGCATTAGGGCCTGAGTTCGAACCCCTAGGTCCCACATCAAGCCAGGTGCTGGACTGTGTGTGGGCCTGTATCCTAGTCCTATAGTCCCAGTGTTCCTATGTCGAGGTGGAAGGCAGACACAGGAAAACCTCTGAAAGCCTGTGGGTCACCCTGACATATGCAGAAGCAAAATAAGAGACCCTGACTCAAAGGTGTAAGGTGAGGACAGACACCCAAGGCTGTCCTCTGACATTCACACAAGCACTGTGATGAGCGCGCGCACACACACGCACACGGCGGCAGGGTGTGGTGGAGGGGGCAGAGGAAAAGGGAAATTAAGAAGGGAGAAAGCACAGGAACTGAACACATTATCCCAAAGACCAAAGCAAACCTCTCCCTGAGTACTGTGACCCTTGGCAAGCACCAAGGTTGACCTTGGTTCAAGGCCAGAACCCACTGTCCGTAGTAACTAGCAAAAACCCAGTTTCTCTGTCAATCAGCTTAATTCCATGCTCACACAGGCCGTACATACTGAAGCCTGGGAGGACAGAGGGTTGTGCATGAATTCCAACCCTGCAACCCTCGCTTTAGGAAGATGAGATTTCTACATTCATAAATCTTTCATTTAAAAAATATGCAACAGATGCCTCAGTTGAATCTCAAGGTAAAGTGTTCACACCCAAGTATCTGTAAAACTGAGATGTAAGCCTTTGGGGGGGGGGCACCCCACACTGGTGGGGATAGGCTTTGCTGTGCTGATAAAATAAATGAACAGTGACTTTGGGAAACTTCCTGAGATTTCAGCACTTTAACCTTTCAGCTTAACTGGGCATAATTCGTTGGCCCAAGTGTCCGGCAGGCAAACTGTCCTTCCATGACAAATTTAGATGGCACAGATGTGTCTTCCTCCTCGCTGTCAACTAAGGGAGAGTGACCAGGGCTGCAGGAGTAAGTGGGACATGGTGACATACAATGAAAAGAATTAGGAAAAGTCCCTGGAGGGGCCATCAGTGCTCTTAACCGCTGAGCCATCTCTCCAGTCCCAGGACCATTCCTTTAATGAGAAGAACCAAACCACCTGCATCCAAAACGCAGGGCAAGCATGTGTTCCGAGTCACAGGAAAATGATGTGACAAATATTTAAATGTTGCACAGTAAATCCCGAGATCCTTCCAGAACAATGTTTCAGAAGCAAAGTTGTGTGGTCAGCCACATCCTTCACCCCCACATACGGTCAGTCGGTCCCCAGCTACCTCCGGCTCAGGCTGGGCTCCTTACCTGTTAAGAAGTGAGCTGCTCAGCCTAGCAGCAACATTCAAAAACCTTAAGTGCTGTGGTCCTCAACTTTCTTAATGCTTCGACCCTTTAATACAGTTCCTCATGGTGTGGTGTCCCCAACCACAAAATTATTTTATTGCTACTTTATATCTGCAATTTGCTACGGTTATGAATTGTAATAACAAACGTCTAATATGTGGGATAGCTGATATGTGACCCCTGTAAAAGGGTGTCCAACACCCCCCATAGGGTCACGACCCACAGGTTGAGAACCACTGCTTTAGAGGCTCCTGGGAAGCTGTCCCCATCAGCAGTCGCCTGTTGTTCACGAAATCACCCCACTCTTATTCCACCAAAGTGCTGGGGCCTGCCTTAAGATTGTCATTAAGACAAATCAAGATCAACCTGTAGGCCAGGCTGGAGCACTGCTCCTGCCTCAGGATCTTTGTACTTTCGCCTCTCTGCCTAAAGACTCTTCCTCCTGCTCTAAGGACTCTAAGGACTTGCTTGCAAATGACCATGCTGCTGACAATCTCAGCCTCCTCCAACTTCCCGTCCCCCTCCCCCCATGTCTCAACTGGGCTTAGATGGGGGATGGCAGAAAGGCCTTTGTGAGAAAGTATCATCCTTAAAACAGAAACCTCCAGGTGGTGAGAAAGCCAGTCAAGTAACCATCAGAAGACTACTGAAGAACTACAGACTGGTCACTGGCCAGCTGACACTCCTTTACCCACAATTCCCCATATCCACGAGCCAGCTAGAGACAGTTAGGTACGATTCACCTGGCCTGAGTGGCCTCTCTAATCTTAGCTCCCACAGCCCCTCCCTTCCACTCCAAGCTATGACCAAACCATTCTGCACCTGCCACTATCCCTTGGTTTCCCACCTGCCTGACCAGAATGTCTTCTGCCACATAGCACCTCACTCCCTAGTCTCTTGCTTTCTCCCCTCAGGATACACAGAACACGGGCCTGGTCCTCTGACCCAGAGATAAAAAGCCCAGCCAGGACTCTTTCCTCGGATCCCCGGGCACATCTGATGTGTGCAAAGGGATGGGGACTCAAAGCAGAACAACAAAAGCCCTCCGGACTCTATCTTCAAGATCAAGGGAAGAGAAAAACAGCAAGAGAAAGCTTGGACACAAAACTGGACCAAGCTCTCTCCAGAACAAAAGAGAAACAAATTAGGGAGAAAGGGGGAGAAAGACGGTCAGCATGGCCACATGTGTGGGACTTCTCCGGACTCTGGGGCGGGACGGTACTTCAGGCTTGCAAACCACACAGCAGGGACTATCTGTCGCTGCAGGTGAGCTACACGGGATTCAAACAAGAGCTGCAAGGAGACTGCTACCCGTCCTCTCCTGCCTCGGGGTCTGGGAGGGGCTCTCCAGGGATCCTTGAATTCGTTCTGTCACTCCCAAGCCTTCCGTGCACGGTTTAACTCTCTCAATTTCCCTTGCTGTTTTCAAACTTGGTTGCTTGTTTGGGATTTTTTTTTTTTTCCTCTCTCCGGAAAACATAATGAAGCTGAGAGGCCAGCGGCCACTCACAGGTAAAGCGTCCAAGCAAAGAGCACCCCAAACCGCTGTTCCGCTTGCTCAGAAAGGGGAGGTTTCTGACGCTCACACCCGACCCGGCCCCCGGAGCCTCTCCTCCCGCTGCATGCCAGCTCAGGCACCAGGGTGGTGCTGACCTCATCAGGCCCGACTCCCAGACATATCACGAGCACAAACCATTCCTCCAAGTTCAATGTCGGGTTATCAAAAGCAAAAAGTGACACACATGGCTCAACGCTTGCCTAAGCCTGACCCAGACTGCAGTCGGGCACAAAACATTGCGCATATACAGCCCCAGGATAAGCCAAAGGCACGGGGTCACCAGGTCCCTATATTAAAGCGCCTTTATTTTCCGTCAGCTGTGACGCCCAAGCAGAAGCACAGGTGTCTCTAATTTGTGCAAGGCTGAGTCTGCAAAAACCATGGGGCCTCTGGGAACATGGAAATCAGGCGAGGTTGCTTGTCCACCCAGCAGAGACTAATGGGGACACGGCCACAGCGGTCACTTTCCCAGTTACTATTCAGTGGAAATAGCTCTCCAAGTTTTTCTTTTCTTCTTCTTTTTAAACTTTCTTGCTATCTGAGTCTTGGCGTAATCAATGGAGACTTGCTTCCCTACTTCCCCGCGTGCCGACCCTGGTGTGTTCTCCTACTGAGCTGCGCAACACCGGGCTTGCCTGAAGGGCGACTGTGAGGGCTCGTAGGCTACGACCCGCAGCGGTGACCACACAGAAAACTGGCTGGTCGCCGCGCGGGCCACTAGGAAAAGCAAGGAAAACACAGGGCGGTTTAGGTAATGAAAGGAACTGTCGCTTCCAAATCCTAATTCGAGCACCAACGACTTAAAGCAAGGTCAGAGGGAGAGGCCAGGCGGACAAATGGGGCTGGGGGGTGGGGGTGGAAAATGTCCCTGAAAGTGAATAGCGAGCGGCCCGGGGAAATGGAACAATCGGGGAGTCACTGAGTGGAAGAGACAACCCCCCCCCCAAAAGGTGTCAACATTTCCAGCGTGGAGAATTCTTCCCCTCGTGAGAATTCGGTGATTCCGGGGCGGTAAAGGGACTGGAATGAAGTAGGCAGCCGGGCTGGACCATCTTCCCCCCGCTCCGCAACTGAGGTGACAATATTGCCTCTCGCCACCCAGGAAGGAAAGGGTGCTCTGAGCGGCGGTAGATCCAGTTGGGGTGATAGGAAAATGCGGGCGAGGGAGGAGACTTACCCGGCCGTTGCGGTCAGTCTCCCGCACCTCCTCGGAACTCGGCCCGCGCCGCACTAGCGCCCGCAGCAGCCCCACGTCGTTGGCGCAGGCGGCGCGCAGGAGGGTCGCCGCCTCAGGGACGCCCTCCGGGACGCTCTGGGCGCACCCCGCGCCGCACTCCTCCTCGCCTCCGGGAGGGTAGAAGGAATCGTCCGATGCGATGCTGCGGGTGTCCGGCAGACTCGAGAAGTCTTCGTACTCCTCGTAGTCCGCTGTGTCGTCCCCTGTCTGTACGCTTCGGGGTGGCGTCGGCGACTGCGGGGACAAGCAGCGCGTCCCGCCGCCCTCCGGCCCGGGCCCAGCCAGCAGCACCATGCTGGAGGCCAAGGCGCGGGCCGGGGGCTAGGGCTCTGGTTAGGGGACACGGACACGGGGCGCGCCCGGAGGTCACCGACCCTTGCCCCCTGCGTTCGCAGAAGAGCAGGAGCCCCGCGCGCTCCAGCCTGGCGGAAAGCAGCTCCAGGCGGCTGCGCTCCTGGAGCAAAGTCACTGGCGACAGCAGCAAAGCCCCTTGGGTGGGAGGAGCCGCGGGGGCTTTCCCTGCCCCGCCGGGCGGGGTGAAAGCCAGGCAGAGGGCGGGGCGCCTCCCAGCGGGAGTCTCGGACGCAGCGGAGGTCCTCCCCAGACCACGCCGCCGCCAAACGGCCGCTCTGTCCCGAGCAGGGAAAGGCTTGTTCAGGAGATCCTGAAGCTGTAACTCGAGATGCTGAAAGCCAGCCTGAAGGACAGCGGGCGCCCCGCCCCTCCAAGGGCCGCTCCCTGGGGACCCGGGCGGACTCCAAAGCCTAAGCAAGTTTCCAGCATCGGAAAGTATCCGCCCCTGGAGACCCGCCCCTTCCCCACTCCCCACTGAGTGCTGTAATCAGCCCGGGGGCCGGAGGAGGGGCAGCCACAGGACCTGTCGCCTCCCGGGCAGTCCAAGTTCTGAGCCAGTTGCACTCCTGAGACTCCCTGGAAACTCTCTTGGAGCATGGAAAGGCGTCCACTCTGGGGCGGATGGTGGAGCTGTCCACTTTTGGAGAAGATTCTACCTTGGGAAGAACCTGCCCTAGTGATGATCCTGATCCAAATAAGGACCCGAGGCTGATTTGGGGGGCTGGGGGGGTGAGGGCTAACCTGAAAGGGAGACAGGGTCTGCAGAGTCTCCAAGTCACCCAAGCCCGCTGTGGCTGGCAGGTTGATAGGAAAGAAACCCTGGGGAGATGAAAAGGTGATCAGGAACCTCAGGGGAGGACGTCTGGATGAAGAGGGAAAGCACCCGGCCAGAGCCATGAGGGGTCTCCACTCTCCCCCACCCCTGGCCACTGTCATTTGGCGGCGCGGGGGGAGGGGGTAACGAGTCGTGGCAGATGAACAGGCTTTGATCCCAGGGCTAGAAACAAACACTTCCGAAATCGAGATTACTGGCCATGGACACTGCCTGGCGGCTTGTTGGGAATCGTGTGTAAAGATTTGTCACCTGGAGCCCCTCACTTTAAAGAGGAGGAGGTGGTGTGGCCCTGTTCTAGAGGAAAACCTGTACATCCCAGCTGTGTCTCCTGAGGCGACTAGAAGCTCCTCGCTTCTCTCTCACCCCACTGCCTCCTCTTCATTTCCACCCATCCTGACAGTGAGCCCACCAGGCACGGCAGCCTGTGGGAGGCACAAAAGGGAACACGACTGAGATGCTGGAGACAAGACACAAGGACTCTGGATGTGGGTGGGCAAGTCAAAGGGCACAGTGGCAAAGCTCATGCGGTCTACTCCAAACAGGCACCGTAGGCTGAAATACTTTCTAGAGTCCTAGAGTGCCTGGTACCACCCGCACTGGGCCAGTCACACTGAGGTTGTCAGAGGAGCTGGTGTCCTGGGACTTTCTGAAAACCAAAATCCCCTACTCCCAACCACTGTTCTACTTCTCACTGTCTGTAACTGTCCACAGCTGCATAAATTCCCGCTGGGAATTTCCCCTTTCCCGGCCAACTTCTGTTACAGGGACTCACAGGGGATTTACCAGGGGCAGTTGCCCCAATCCCTCAACCCTGTGACAATGGCTGCTTGGGCTTGCTGGCCTCATTCTCCTCCCGGTTTGGAAGAGGGTTGCTTTAAATTCTGAATCCACCACCATCATCCTCAACCCCATGGGACCGCTTCGGGACAGAGCTATTTCTGAGGATGGGGGAGGAGATGTCCTGAAGCCAGCTGGAGCTTATCCTCACTGATGGGAGGAGAACGGTTGGTTATCTACTTCCTCTTTTCTTTCTCAGAAGTTTAAGTCCAAATAGTGCTGAGAATCATTTGCCATTTTAAAGATAAACACGAATGGAACTGGGGTACAGCTCAGCCGCATGCCTAGGGTATAGGTTTGGTCCCCAGCTCTTGAAGGGTGGGAGGGATAACAAAATAGCTCCGAAGAAGGAGTCCTAATAGGGTTTGTCTGTCTGTCTGCCTGTGTGCCCTGCCCCATATTTAAAAGCAGATTTTTAGTTAGCCTGACAGACACTGTGCCTGTCATCCCAGTACTAAGGCACTAAAGAGGGAGCATTTTGAGGCAGTGTTCAGCTACATGGCAAATTTGAAGCCAGCCTGGGCTACATAAGACTCAGTCTCAAAAATGTGTGTGTGTGTGATACATGCACACTCCTTTCCCACAGTGGCAATAGATCCCTCACCTTTGAGACAGTGGAGAAAGAAAACAAAAACCAGAATGGGTGCTATGTATGTTCATAGAGAGAAAGATTTTACTTTTTTGTTTTTTATTTTCAAGAAGCTGACATTTACGTGTTATAGGAACAAAATCTATGTGACAAGGAGGGAACAGCTTACCAAAGCTTCAGATAGACAAAGGCTCATTTTTAATCAATAGCATTGTGAAAAGTCATGTCATTCAATGAATTGTCTATGAGTTTTAAAGGTAATATGTCTAATATATATATATACCACTTTGTCCACATAGTTTAATAATTTGTCTTTACAACATTAAAGTATTTTCAGCACTGCCTTAAGTACCCTTCCGTATCAGGCTTTTCAGAGTTATATTGCTAGGCTGGTGGGATGGCTCAGTAGAGGCCCTTGCCTTGCCTCTAAGCCTGACAACCTGGGCTTAATTCCTGGAACACATGGCAGAAGAAAATAACCGACTCCAGAAAGTTGTCCTCTGACCTCTACATAAGCACACAGGCGCGCACACACACACACACACACATATATAAATGCAAAAATAAAGTGTAAAGCCAGGCATGCCTATGCTTACCCGATTGCTGCATGTTCAAACTGAAACAGGTAGGGGCCTGGGGGCTGGAGAGATGGCTCAGTGACTCAGCAGTTAAGAGCATGTACTTCTCTACAAGAGAGCACCTCACATCAGTTCTTTTTTTTTTTTTTTTTTTTATTTTTTTTAAATATAAGTGCACTGTCGCTGTCTTCAGACACACCAGAAGAGGGCATCAGATCTTATTACAGATGGTTGTGAGCCACCATGTGGATGCTGGGATTTGAACTCAGGACTTCCGGAAGAACGGTCAGTGCTCTTAACTGTTGAGCCATCTCTCTAGCCCCCTCACAATGGTTCTTAACTTCCGTTCCAAGGAATCTGACTCCTTCTTCTTCCCTCCTTGGGCATTGCTCTCATGAGCACAAACTCACACATGCACACACACACACACACACACACACTTCAAAATAAAAAGAAATCTTTAGGGCTGAGACATAGCTCGGAGGTTAGGAGCACTTGCTGCTCTTGCAGAGGACTGAGGTTTGGTTCCTGGTGCCCACATGGTGGCTCACAATCATCTTGTAATTTTAGATGTGAATCTGGCATCCTCTTCTGATCTCAAACACCAGGCACACACATGTTGCATACACACACATACATGCAGACAAAACACTCATACATGTAAAATGATAAATCTTTTTAAAATTAAAAGTAATCTTTAAAACTGGCCATGTGTTTATCCCCGAGGATGTTGGACATGTATATCCCTCTATACTGCCCTTCTCCTCCTTGTGGGAATGGGGGGTGGGACCCTAACAGTAGAGCAAACCCAAGCCCATCCCAGTGTTCCTGAAATAACATCCTACTGATGATGGCACACTTGGGAAACTGAGGTAGAAGGATTGCACCAGCTTGGGCTATAGACTAAGATTCAGTCTCTAATAATCAAAATGGAAAACCAATAATGACCACTTACCACCTGTGAGGGCTGGGCTTCCTAGTCTTTAAACTTTGCTTCTGGTCTGGAATTCAGAATTACCTTCAAGGTTAACTTGGCTATTGTGAAAATTAAAACCCATCCTTCGTGATGGCATAAGTCACTCTGCAAAAGCCTTCTCTAAGTTGGTTGGTTCATTTAACAGGCAAACAGCCCCTTGAGTCAATAAGAGATATTCCATGTTGTCCTATGGAAGGCAGCGTGGCCGGGGCCAAGAGCACATTATGCTGTCAGGTAGCCTGGCTCCTAAGCAACACCTCCCACTGCTAAGCCTGTGGTAATTGGTCTAGATCCTGCGCATCTGTTATGGTAAGCTGGCAGTGTTTGTTTGGCTAAATCCCCTATTCATTTTCTTGAGGTCTCAAGTACCTCTGGCTGGCCATGAGGGCCAGCTCCCGACCCTCTGCCTTTGTTTCTGAAGGACTGGGTGTACAGGTATGGATCACCATACCAACAAATATCCTACTCTTGATGTTCAAGGATCCAGCATTCTCCAAGGTGTACACAGTTTCCCAGGTGTCTCTTTTGAACGACATCCCACTTCAAGTGGCTTGGGCTCCTTAAACACCAACCTGCTTGTTTGTTTCGGTTTCATTTTTTTCTTTCTTTTCCTTCCTTCCTTCCTTCCTTCCTTCCTTCTTTCTTTCTTTCGTTTGGTTTTTCGAGACAGGCTTTCTCTGTGTAGCCCTGGCTGTCCTGGAACTCACTCTGTAGACCTGGCTGGCCTCAAACTCAGAAATCCTCTTGCCTCTGCCTCCCAAGCGCTGGGATTAAAGGCATGCGCCACCAATGCCCGGCTCATTGCTTTCTTTAATTAGCTCTTTCGGAACTTTATACAATGACTTTTCATTGTATTCACCAACTCTTCCCAGATCCATGCCCTGCTTTTCTATCCACCCAACTGTGCCTCGTTGTTGTTGTTGTTATTGTTGTTGTTGTTGTTATTTCCTGTTCCATCAAACCCAGTTTGTGCTGCTCATATGGTCCTGCCTGTGTGACCTTCCACTGGACCATAGTCAATTTAGGATGGAGCTAAAGGATGAAAGAAAACTGACTCTCCCTCTCTCAGCAGCTATCAGTTAACCAATAGCTCCTCGGCTGGGGGCGGCACTTCCGGTACACCTCTCCTCTCCACGCTGGGGGTTGGTTATGCACAAGCTTGCGCAGGTCATGTGCATGCTGTCATAACTGCCGTAAGTTTGTATGTGCAGCTGCCCTGCTCTATCCTGAGGACACGATTCCCTTGAATTCATTCACTGCCTCTGGCTTATCCAGTCTCTGCTTCCTGTTCCAAAATGACCCTTGAGCCTTGGGAGGAGAGGGTGCAGAAGGCTCTTATTCTCCATGCCTTGGCTGGTTGTGGGTCTCCATGTTGCTCATCTACTGCAAATAAAAGCTTCCCTGATGAGGACTGAGAGATACATTAATCTATAGGTATAATGATAAGTCATTGGTAATCGATGTAATCTTACGTCAATTAGCAGAATAATAATCGTAGTCTTTCTCCTAGGGGGGAGGGGTTCTCAACTTTCCTGATGCTGTTTAACACAGTTCCGCATGTTGGGGTGATCCCCAACCATAAAATTATTTCCGTTGCTACTTCATAACTGTAATTTGGCTACCGTTATGAATCATATGTAATATCTGTGTTTTCCAATGGTCTTAAGTGAGCCCTGTTAAAGGGTCAGTTGACCCCTACAAGGGGTTGTGATCCACAGGCTGAGCATCACTGTCCCAGAGTCTCCAACATGTCTAGCTACAGATTCTTTGCCCAATAAGAGTGCCAAGTATGGGTCTCATTTCATGGAACATGACTTCAATCCAACCAGAAAGTGTCTGTCTGTTTTTTGAGATCAAAGTTCACTTCGTAGCCTGGACTTGCCTGGAATTTTTAGCATTCCTCCTGCCTCAGCCTCAGGAACACTGGAATTGTAGACATGCAACATCAAGCCTAGCTTACCTCTAATATTTTTCTGCATTCAAAATGGTAAGTCGGTGACTAGGGTATTGGGGTATAAACGTCATAACTGCTTCACACGGTTCTGAAATGAAGTAACCGAATTCCAGTGAAGACTCTCTGAGGAAGTGACAAAATGAACCCTAAGCAGATCTCTCGAGATGGTGCACATCTGACATGCTCCTTTGTTGTTAAGTTTTACTGAGTCCCTTTTCCATTTCTAGCAATGATTTTTTTTTAAACACCAAATGGAATTTTTTTTAAAAAGAAAAATCATTGGAAAACAATTCCTTGTGCTGTGTGTTAGCTGGAGTTGGTTCATAGCCAAATGCAGGGGGGCGGCTTGTGGATCAAGAGAAAGCTGAGCGTGCTTACTCATTCTGTTAACCCTGACATCTCCAGGTAAGTGGGGATTAAACAAAAAAGGACCAAGCCTAGAATTACCACACATATAATTCCAGAATCTGGGAGTCTGACACAGGAGGGTTGTCATGAGTTCAAGCCAAGCTTGGCCTACAATAATGAGTTATCAGGAAGAAAAGGGGATAGGGAAGCTGAGCAGTTGTCTCAGGAGTTAGGAGCACTTGCTGCTCTTGTAGAGAACCCAGAGAACCCAAATTTGGCTCCTAGACCCACAAACCACATCATAGCTCACAACCAACTGTAATTCCAGCCCCAAGGAACTTGGTTCCCTCTTTTAGCCTCTGTAAGCACTCATGCAAGCAAACACACACACACACACACACACACACACACACACACACAAATAAAAGTAATTCTGAGTTAATAACTAAATTTTTAAAAAAGATTTTTATTTATTATATGTAAGTACCTTGTAGCTGTCTTCAGACACTTTTTCTTCTCTCTCTGGCCCCGCTCACTGTAGCTTTCTTCAGACACCCCAGAAGATGGCATCAGATCTCATTATGGATGGTTGTGGGCCACCATGTGGTTGCTGGGATTTGAACTGAGGACCTTAGGAAGAGCAGTCAGTGTTCTTAACCGCTGAGCCATCTCTCCAGCCCCAATAACTAAATTTCAATGACATGAAAAAGGACCTGTTGGCTCCCCTGTGGAGGCTGAGAGCCAAGCATGCAGAGAGGCCTAGACCTGCTCTTAGAGGAACTAAGTGAGCAGGGGTCTAAGCTAAAAGAAAGGAAAAGGAGACAGCCTATGAATCTGGGCCTCAGAAAGAAAATGGGGACTTCTCTGAGGAGGTGGCCTGGAGCCAAGTTTCAGGGGGCTGGCTTTCTTAGGGTTTTACTGCTGTGAACAGACACCATGACCAGTGCAACTCTTACGAAGGACAACATTTAACTGGAGCAGGCTTACAGGTTCAGAGGTTCGATCCATTGTCAAGGCAGGAAGCATGGCAGAGTCTGGCAGAGTCTGGGCAGGCAGGGCAATGGAGGAGCTGAGAGTTCAATATCTTGTTCAGAAGGCAAACTGGAGAAGACTAGCTTTCAAGCTGCTAGGAGGAGGGTCTCAAAGCCCACCCCCACAGTGACACACTTCCTCCATCAAGGCCACACCTACTCCAATGAGACCACACCTCCCAGCAGTGCCACTCCCTGGCCCACCACAGTGGCCATCCATTTCTCAAACTCACCTTCCTCACCGTTTTAGAAGATGAGGCTGGAGTTTCCCCACACACCCCTCCAGGGGTTTCTCTGCACCATCTCCAGATGTCAAAAATCTTCCTAGCTCTGGCTGCCTGCAAAGACACAACAAGGCACCTCAGTCACCCATGGGTGCAACTAGAGAACCCACTTATTCTTTTTTTAAAAAATATATTTATTTATTTATTTATTTATTTATTTATTTATTTATTTCATGTATGTAGGTACACTGTCGCTATCTTCAGACACACCAGAAGAGGACATCCAATGCCCATTACAGATGGTTGTGAGCCACCATGTGGTTGCTGGGAATTGAACTCAGAGCCTCTGGAAGAGCAATCAGTGCTCTTAACCACTGAGCCATCACTCCAGCCCCTACTTATTCTTTTTTTGTTTTTTTAAATTTTTTTTTCATACTTTATTTACATTTCAAATGTTTTCCCCTTTCCAGGTCTCCTCTTTGGAAACTCCCATCCCATCTCCCCCTCCCCTGCCTCTATGAAGGTATTCCCCCACCCACCCACCCACTCCCATCTTCCCTCCCTGGCATTCCCCTATACTGGGGCATCTAATACCCTCAGGCCCAAGGGACTCTCCTCCCACTGATGGACAACAAGGCCTTCCTCTGCCACATATGTGGCCAGCACCATGGGTCCCTCCATGTGTATTCTTTGGTTCGTAGTCCAGTCTCTGGGAGCTCCAAGCGCTCTGGCCAGTTGACACTGTTGCTCTCTCCATGGGCTGCAAACCCCCTCAGCTCCTTCAGTCCCTTCTCCAACTCCTCCATCTGGGACCCCACCCTCAGTCCAACAGTTGCTGTGAATTGAATCTTGGGTATTCTGAACTTTTGAGCTAATAGCTACTTATCAGTGAGTACATACCATGTTCTTTTGTGACTGAGTTATTCTTAAAGACAGAAGATTTGGTCCTATAGTGGCTATTCCTGATTGTCAACATGACTATATCTGGAGTGAATTACAATTCAGAATTAGAAGGCTTACCTGTGATCTAGATCTTGAGTCTGGAAAACACAAGTTTCAGGTGTGGTGGTATGCACACCTCTGATCTGGGCCACACCTGCTGCTGGAGATCTACATAAGAACATTGGAAGGAGAAAGAGTCTTCTTCTTCGCCTGCATGCTTTGTGGGATTAAGCAATTGCTAGATCCTCGGATATTTATTCACAGCTGCTGCTGGCCATTGTTGGGGAGTCAGACTACAGACTGTAAGTCATCAACAAATTCCCTTACTATATAGAGATTATCTATAAGTTCTGTAACTCTAGAGAGCCCTGACTAATACACAAACACACACACACAAACACACAAATGCAGTTATTTCAGAAAAGGGTGTAAAGGGGAGGGTCGCTCCCAACCCACCCATGAGGAAGCTGTAAAAAGCTCTTTCTCACAAAACAAAACAAAACAAAAAAAAAAAAAAAAAGATTACTCTCAGTGGAATACAACCAAACAGAACCAGACACCTCTGACCAAGAGACTGGAACAGAAGCCCCAGACTCATCCCCATTAGTCCTTCCGCCAGGCAAACACTGCCCAGACCCGGCACTCACTGGCTCACCATACCTAGCTCCTGATAGACAATGCTCAGCGTCCAACACAGTCCAGACCTGGAGCCCTGGGATGGGGCAAAATCCACCTGCACTTCCAGGTACCCCCTAGGCAGCTCAGAGGTCCACCTCGATGATGGGTTGTCAAATGCCAGACCCAGAATGGAATGCTTTGGTTGTCCCTGGTCTTCATCCATGAGCTTCTATACCCCCCCATCTTTGCTTCACTGGATCTGAAGTCTGGTTTGCAGTTGGCTTCCTCTTTATCATGCCCTAAGAAAGCCCTGTGGATCCTCCCTTCAATTCCCTAGTCCCATAATCATCTACCTTGGCAATCACTAGGCCAAGCTATCCACACAGGCTGGACTCCATCCGACTGTTCTTTACCCAGCCCCTCCCAGACCTACCTGAAGAAAGATTTCCAGCTGCTACCAGTGAGTGAAATAGGATGAAAATCCTTAGAGCAAACCAGTAAGGAACATCCCTCCATGGCCTCTGTATCAGCTCCTGCTTCCTGACCTGCTTGAGTTCCAGTCCTGATTTCCTTTGGTGATAAACAGCAATTGGAAGTGTAAGCTGAATAAACCCTTTCCTCCCCAACTTGCTTCATGGTCATGATGTTTGTTCAGGAATACAAACCCTGACTAAGACAGATCCCTATCTGGATAAAAAAAAGGATGGATTTTAAAAATGAGTCTAGGCTGAGGAGCAAAGTGGGAGCCTATTAAGATCAGCAGGAGACTCTCTGTCACCCACCTCCTCCAAGAGCAGGGATAGAGGGGGTATACACCCTTCCCCATCCTAGTGTCTCCATACAAGCTCTGTGGTCATTCTTTTTATGTATTTTCCCAATGGTTTTGTGCAGAACTATCTTCACCCTTGTAACCGAGTACAGTGACCGGGTCTGTTTCTCTTAATTCCGTTATCCAGAAAGAAGGCTAACCATCTTGGTGGATACTCAACAACCCAGTTGAGTGACAAGATGATGCCCCCTGAATTCTCTCACTTCTTGCCCTGCGTCTCATCTGGTGACCTATGGAGTCACACAGCATGCAGCACAGAACAGCTGATTGGGAACCCAGCCCTTTCTTTGTCCATTTATATCTCAAAGTCTTTGGATTGTCAGGAATATTTTTGAAACCTATTGCATAACTAGGAAAAGGGGGTGGCCTATGGTCCCCAGATTGTGGGACTGGTTCTAGAATCCAATGGTTCCCTATAAAATCAGGTTAATATCTTGCCACTGCTGGAGACACAAACCAAATGGCTTTGGGTTTTACCAAGTACTGATGCTGTGATGGTTTGTATATGCTCGGCTCACGGAGTGGCACTACTAGAAGATGTGGCCCTGTTGGAATAGGTGTGTCACTGTGGGTGTGGGCTTAAGACCCTCATCCTAGCTGCCTGGAAGCCAGTCTCCTAGCAGCCTTCAGATGAAGATGTAGAACTCTCAGCTCCTCCTGCACCATGCCTACCTAGATGCTGCCATGTTCCTGCCTTGATGATGAGTGTGAGTACTACCCTGGCACAGCAGGCGTGTGGAGGTCAAAGGCCAATGAGTAGGACTTTGTTCTCTCTTTCCATTGTGTGGGTGCTGGGAATTGAACTCACACTCTGGGGCTTGTCAGCAGACCTTTACTCTCACTCCCCTCGCCCACCTGCTTAACACTGATAGCTGCTGGTCCTTGATCAATGGGCAAGTGATAATGCAGATGCCTCAGTTTTTAAAAAATACAGTGCTGTCACTGGGAACTGGCCTGAGCAACTGTCACCTACATGGCTTTTGGAGATAAACAATGACCCATCCAGTGGGCAGTGAAGGCTTTCAACTGCCTTAGACTGATTTTTGATGCTGTAACAAATACCACAGGCCAAGCAGTTTATAAAGAGTAATGATTGGGCTGGAGAGATAGCACAGGAGTTAAAAACACTGACTGCTCTTCCAGAGGTTCTGAGTTCAATTCCAAGCAATCACGTGGTGGCTTACAACCATCTGTAATGGGATCTGATGTCCTCTTCTGGTGTGTCTGAAGACAGCTACAGTGTACTCATATAAATAAAATAAATCTTTCTCTCTCTCACACACACACACACACACACACACAAAGAGTTGCCTTGGTCATTATGTCTGTTCACAGCAGTAAAACCCTAACTAAGACAGAAGTTGACACGCCAAAAGGGAAGATACCCCAAATCGCCCCCTGGTCTTTCTCCTAACAGAGTCAGTAATGGAAATCAGGCTGCATCAGGATTAGCCAACTGCACTGCTGTCTTGCACAACTAAGCACTATCAACTGCAATTTGGCTTATTCTTTCTTGAATACGTTTCCAATAAGAATGTTTCTATGGAGACAAAACTCAAGGTGAGAGAAATTTGGCTGAGTGTGCAGTGTGTGTTGGAAAGGCTGCGGTGTCCATTCCTAACCTTTACAAGACCTCACCATGACCTAAATGTGTCCTGTCTAGAAGAAATTAAATACAATTTAAATTCTCTGCAGTATTCTCTGTCTGGGGTTTCCCTAATGAAACACCATACACTTGGTGCCTTAAACTACAGAAATTTACAGAGTCTCAAAGCTCAAAGTCAGGGTATCCCCAGTTTGTTCCTTCTGAGGACTTTGAGGTGACTCTGTACCATATCTCTCCACAGCTGTTTACTAGCCACCTGTCGTGCTTCTTGGCTGTGTGGGAACATTTCTCCCTTCATCCGCATGTGGCCTCCAGTGTGTCTGTGCATCCCTTTCTACAGGGATACATTCAGACTGATGGGCCCACTCTGATGATGCCTATTTCCTAGTAAAACCATGTTATGTATCCTAAGCTATAACAGGAGGAACCCCAGGTCCTCAGAATGACTTTGAGAAGTTTACAATTGAATACACAGCATCTAGTTTTGGAAACCTTCCACTCCATTGGTGTTTAATGGAGAAACTAAGGGTCCCTTTTGTATTCTTGGCCTTATTAAAAAGAATTTAGGGAGCTAGAGAGATGACTCAGTGGTTTAAGGTACTGACTGCTCTTCTAGAGAATCTGGGTTTGCTGGGCAGTGGTGGCACACGCCTTTAATCCCAGCACTTGGGAGGCAGAGGCAGGCGGATTTCTGAGTTCAAAGCCAGCCTGGTCTACAGAGTGAGTTCTAGGACAGCCAGGGCTACACAAAGAAACCCTGTCTCGAAAAACCAAAAAAAAAAAGAGAGAGAGAGAGATAATCTGGGTTCAATTCCCAGCACCCACATGGCAGCTCACAACTGTCTATAACAATGCCCTTATCTATTCTCTGTGGGCCCTGGGCACACACAGGATGCATAGGCATACATTCAGGCAAAATAACTATACACATAAAAACTTTTTAAAGTAAAAACAAAAAAAAAAATAGAAAAAAAGGAATTAAGTCAGTTTCAGAAAGAAGGGCAAAGGCAATTTTATTAGCATTCTAGAGAAAAACAATAGTGTAAGTGAACTGAAAATTCTGGCAGCCTCCAGGAAGAGAAGAAGGAAAGACCTGCTTTTTAAGTTTGTCATAGACACCAGAGAAACAGTGCAGTGGCCCATGGTGTCAGGGAAAGCACGTCTGGTGCCAAGCCAGAGCAAAGGAAACAGCAATGAAACAGAAAGGAAGGAAAAGCACCCCAGAGATGAGCATGTGCTACTGAGCTGAGCAAGGAGCCCAAAAGCTGTCTGGACACTCAGAGAAAAGCCCTTTGTAGGACCTCAATAGTCCTCACCTTCCCCATTTGTGTGCTCTGTTCATTAAGCTCAGGTAAGGAAAGGCTTCCAGTCTTCTTCAGCAAACCAGCTTCTTCAAAATGTTAATTTTTTAAAAGATATATTTTATTTGTGTGTGTGTGTGTGTTGTTGTTGTTGCTGTTGCTGCTGCTGCTGCTGTTGTTTAACCATTTCCTCTGAGAATGAAACATTCCATCCTGCAGGGAAATTCGTTAAGCAGGAAGGTAAACAAATCAGAGCAGCTTCCGGAAGTTCCTGAAACTGACCAGGTTCACTAGGCCCTACCCTGCCAGAGTAAGCAGGATAAACTGAACTTCAAAGAAGACTACTAGACCAGACCATCTGCATTCTGGAGCAGCAGAAACCAGGAGTGCTGACTGGAAGAAGTTTAGACCAACTGAGACACCTAGAAAGGACATTCTTCAACCTGTAGAGCTGTCTGCAGGCTATGTAGTGTGTTCCAGGTTCTCTCCGCTTTTGAGAACTGTCACCCATGCTCTGGTGGGCCTTGGTGATATAGCTGTCTTTGAGTCATGTCAGCTCCTGGAAGAACTCCAATAATACTCATTGATTCTCCAAGTTGGACTTTGGGTGGGATCTATACTTTGGTCTGTCATGGGTGCCCTATCTAGGGTGAATTCACATGTGAGTTTTGTCTCCTCAGGAAAAGTTTTGATACACAACATGTGTGTTTTACATATGTATGTGCACACATGTACACTGATACCCCCTGAATCACAAAGAGAAGGCATCAGATTCCCTGGAGTTGTACTTACAGTCTGTTGTGAGCCACTTGATGTGGGTGGTGGGAATCAAACTTGGGTCCTCTGATGAGCAGCAAGCTCTCTTAACCACTGAGCCATCCCTCCAGCCCCTAGTGTGTTAATATTGTTATTTCCATTCAGCCCCTATCTCCTTCCACATTGGTGAGACCTGTAAGTAAAAATGTATCATTGTTGGTTTTTGAACCAGAGCCTAGTTTGATGTTTCACACTAGTGAAAGATGGAGGAGAACCACAGAAGAAAGGAGGCCTGCAGGATTTATCAAAAAGTACATATGCAGTTCCTAGAGCCAGGGTGGGTACTTAAAAATGAGCATTTGAGGCAGCCAGGCATGGTGTTTTAGGTCTTTAATCCCAGAATTCAGGAAGCAGAGGCAGGCACATCTCTGAGTTCAGATCTCCAAGTCTGAGGCTAGCATGGTCTTATTCCAGCTAGAGTGAGCTCCAGGACAGCCAGGGCTACACAGAGAAACTGTGTCTCAAACAAACAAAGTCTCTCTCTCTCCCTCTCTCTCCCTCTCTCTCTCATACACACACACACACACACACCACCACCACCACCAAAAACAATATTTAGTTGTTGTTGCCTTTCTTTGGGTGGGTTGGCTTTTGGCTTTAAGTACATTCTTTTATGTGTTTTAAATGAACGTGGCTCAGGTAATATGTAAAGTATGAACTTGATCTTCAGTGGTTAATGTGAATGTGAATGGAGAGCACTGGTTGTGTGTTGGCTCTGGTGGATGTACACGGGCTTAAGGAAGACTGGGAAGTTTTCCCAACAGGGAGGAAGAGCCAGGCAGTGAAAAAAAGAGCGAAGGCCGAGAGCGGCCGACATGACCCTGAGTCCAAGTGGTTGGTATGGTCCGTATTTCAGTTCTGAGCTCATCAATAGGCATAGTAAACCTGGTCTTCTGGTTCCACCAGGAGGTAGACATAATGTTTTCTTTGGACCTACAAGGAGGAGACCTTGCTCCTAACTCCAATCAGTTGGAATACACGGTATGTTGATTAAGGCCACATGGTAAGGGACAGATTGAGTATCAAAAGAAAGGGGCCACGGCAACGTTTTAGATGAGAAAGCCGGGGAAGGTCCCTCGAGAAGCTCAATCTAGAAAGACTAAGGAAGTGAGGAACAAGGCATGCTGGTCCCGGAGCTCCATCCCATCTCCATTCCGTCTTCATGTCCATCATTGGAAGTGGGAAGAGTTGTTCCAGATCAGTCTCTTTCTAGCCCCTGGGCCTGTTGACCTCTCCCTAGACAACCTGGTCCTGTGGTGTAGGTTCCCACACCCTGTCCTTACTGCCAGTCCCCAAGGTGGCCTTCTCACAAGGCCTGACTCCCCTTCTGCCTAAGTCCTCCTCCCTTCTCTGTAGAGAGGGTGGAGGCTGGCCTCCTCTGTGAGCACCTGGAGTCATCTCAGGCCTACTGCAGTCCCCTGAGGCTCTGCCCTTTGTCCCTTCTTAGACTCCAAACCCGAAGCCCTCAGGACTCCAGATGGCTTCACTCACCCCTCCCCAGGGTCCTTTCTCCTCAATCACTCACTGAGACTGAGACTGAGACTGAGACAGACTCTACTTCTGCTTCCTGCCCACCCTCTATGTTACTCAGAGTAACATATAAGCAAGCCTGAGTTTCTGCCTCCCTAATCTTGTTTATCTGTGGGGACAGAATGCCTGCAGACCCTCTTCAGGTAGGCTGGCTGAAACTGGTTGGGCCTTAGGTGGCTTGCCAGTATGATACCAGACAGACTCTTAACTTCATAATAATCCTATCTCCATGCCAAACAGCCTAGCCAACAACGGCCAAGGCTGGGGCAGAGAAAAATAAAGTTAAAACAAGAAAGAAGCAGAGCCTTGAGCCCAGGAAATCCCTGCATTCCCAGAAAAGACAAGAGTATTCCTCACTTTTATTAGTCTATCTCTTCCCTAGACTAGCCTCCTAACTCATGGCAAGCCTCCTGCCTCAGCCTACCCAAGTGTTGAGATTACCAGACAGAGCCACCATGTCTGGCTCCCCTCATATCTTTCCACCCTGTATCTGTAACCACTACCATTTCCTATGCCTGCTCCTCCTCTTCCTCTCCCTCCTCCCTTACTGCTCAGTCGGTACTCCACTTCATTATAGTTCTGAGAAGAGAAAAAAGGTCCAGTTTGAAGGTAAAAACTGGTGGTAGGTATAGCCAGCCCTGTGCAGAACACATCTGCCTCACAGGCTAGACCCCTTCCTTTTGTTTACTTACTTAAAAATATATTTGAAAATTACAAAAAGACTCCATGCTTCTAGGGGACCCTGGTAGGCACCAAGGAGAAAAAGAAAATAGTTTCCCCTGGCTGTTTGCACCTACTGCTCTTTCTCTCCCTGCCTCCTCCCTCCTGTCTGCAGCTCCCCAAGGAAGCCTAAAACTGCTTTGGGTCAGTTCTGTGAGTTCAGCCTTATGTACACTGACCCCGCCCCCTCATCTGTCTAAGCAGTGAGGAAATTCAGACTCCGTCAACTGGACACACTCAGATGGCCATACTGTGGTCACCCAGGTCTGCTGGGGACTCGCATACTCCTGTTATCCTAAGGTGGCCAGAAAGAAAAGGGGATCAGTCCAGTTCCCTCCCACAGGGCTGCAGGGGAGCATAACTGCCCACATTAAATTAGACTGTGACTTCTCGGATTCCTGAGTATCTACATCTGTGTGGCCCCGACTCAGGAAGCATGTCCAGTGAATAAGGAATGGGGGGACAGCTGAGCAATCCCAGCCTCCTTGAGCAATCTGCTCTCCTATGCACCAGGCCATCAGAACCAGAAAGAGCTCTCAGGAACCAGTGTCCAACCCTGAGACAGAGCCAGGCTGAGAGAAAGTTGCAACTCCAGTTTGTTACTTTATACAGTTGCTTCTAGTGTTATGCCTGTAAGACCTCTTGGACAATTCACCAGAACATTTGGGCATTTTATTTTCAGTACCAAGAATATCCCTTCAATAAAGATAAACTTGCCCACATCCTATATGCCTCCATCTCTTAATCTGTAAGCTCTCAGTCAAGCGGCTTTGGAACACAGCAGATGTACACTCCTCTCTCCAGGCACATTCCAGAGCTCATTTCCCCACTCTCCCTCCCTTAGTGACTCACTCCCACGTTCCCTGCAGGCAGCTGGCTCCATGGCCCTGCAGCCCTCAGGGTGCTCCAGGGGCTGTCTCCCCTTGAGACCTGGCTCTGCTTTGCTTAGACCTTTTTTCCACCTCTTTCTGCTCCCAAGCAGTCACCTCCTGACTATGATTAATTAAGCACCGATTTACTGCTTATGTATTTCTTCCAGTAACCACTGCAGGCAGAGAAGGACAGAAGGTCCCAGCATGGCTCTGTTTGCAGATGCACAGGATGAAAGCTATCTGAGCCTGCAACCTTCTCCCAGGGTATGTAGCTAGAATTTGGAGAAGCACCACTTGTGGTGCCTTCATATTCCTAAGATAGGAAAAGTTGACAGATATTCCTCAAGAGAGAGAATAATCCTGAAAAGAACAGGACTTCAGTAGCATCCTGGAGAGAGCTGGTGTTGCTGAAAACTATCTGGCTCCAGACAAGCCAGGCAGGGAGGGACTTTATTACCCCAGCAGTAAATGTGGTAGATGGACAGTGGTTAACTGTAGCTGGCTGGTTTGACCACCCACTATCAGAACCAGAAGAATATATACAAGTCAATCCTGTGCTTCCTTGTCTTAGTTAGGGTTTCACTGCTGTGAACAGATGCCATGACCAAGACAACTCTAAAAAGGACAACATTTAATTGGGGCTGGCTTACAGGTTCAGAGTTTCTGTCCATTATCATCAAGGCGGGAACATGGCAGCATCCAGGGCAGGCATGGTGCAGGAGGAGCTGAGAGTTCAATATCTTCATCTGAAGGCTGCTAGGAGAAGACTGGCTCCCATTGCCCACCCCCACAGTGACACACTTCTTCCAACAAGGCCACACCTCCTAAAAGTGTCACTCTCTGGGCCAATCATACTCAAACCATCACACTCCTCTACCTTCCCCGAGGCCTAACATGTGCCTCAAGTTGCTGGTGCAGAGGTTGCCTAAGAGGACATCCATCGTCATTACAGACAGACAGCAGACCGTCCCTCCCCATCTCCCACCAATCTCAAAAGAACTCAGTGAAGTTCTATCAGTCTGACAGGACTATGTCACACACATGGACATGCACACACGTACAAAAACATGCACATACACAGACATGCACACACACACACTCTGTGTAAGGACTTCAGATGTTACATGCCTTCCGTTCACGTATCTCTCTGATGTCAGCGAATATCTGCCTCCCAGAGTCTAGCACTTGAAGATGAAAGCAAAAGTGTGGATCTAAAAGACAGAATTGTGAGGTCGGCTTCCACAGCAGCGGTATTTTCCTGGGAGTGGGAGTGGACAGGGTTGTTTGATCTAGCCACAGATGTTTGAGGAGACACGTGGCACGCACTTTTCCACCCCTGTCTGCTGGCGTGCAGTGGATGCGTGCTTCAGCTGACATCGCCTCACGACCTCGCTAAGTTCTGCAGTCTCTGCTCAGCTCCATGCTCTTGTTCTTGTCTTTTCCTTCTCCTGCCTCAGTTTACCTCTTTGAGGTGTCCTTTGAAGTCCTCTTATCAAACTCGGTCTCCTTCCCTTATCCTTGACTCTCCCCTTCTTCAGCAAGCTCACCCCTCCTGGGCTCACAACGACCACCCACCCTTTTCTATACATGTATTGGCACCCACAAGACTGTGCCCACTGAACAAGCATAACTTCCTTTCCAAGCCTGCTCCACTCTCACCTGCACTGTGCCTGGTCTGTGCTGGGGCCTCATCCTGCACCCCTGGTTCCTGGCTCATCTCTCTATACCCATCACTCTTGGGAGATCTCATCTCCACTGAGGTGCACACCCATGGTTTCAAGAGTGTACTACAGTGTAGGGACAAGTAACATGAGATGTATTCTGGAGACAGGCAGCTTTAGACCAGGTCTCATGTAACCCAGGCTGCCCACAAACTCTTTGTATAGCTGGAAATGATCTTGAATTCCTGGTCCTCCTGCCTACACCCCCAAGTGCTGAGATTACCAATACATACTACCATACCTGACTCTCACAGGCATTTTGAGACTCCCCAGGGCCAGACCAAACTCCTGTTTGTTCCACAATGGCTTCTCCTTCCATCCTGTATGTCATGATTAGGGATCCCACCATCTACCCAGGAACCTGTTGCAGAGACCCTTCATGCTTCTGAGCTACCCTTATTGCCTCATCACGTGTCCTTTCCATAGGCCTCTGTGTTCTCAGAGCTTGAGACACCATTATACATAGTGGCATCTGGCATAGCTCTTGAATTTAGAGTGGTCACATCAAAGTACAAAACCCCCAGGTGGTCTCATCCATGGGCCGCAGAGTTTCTACGGCAGTGCACACCCAGTAGTAAGATGCATGTGTGCCCCATAAAAGAAAGACACTGGAACAGCCACCGAAGGTCCATCATGTCGTGGTGATGGAGTGGGGAATGTGGTCGGGAGAGAAAACAAATGTTTACTAAGCACTGACTACTGGGGTAGCTGTGGCCTATTCATTCAGTGGAGTAGTACGCAGCAGTGAAGTGGATGAGCTCTGCTGCACATGACCTGACTTCTCCAGATGATGGACTACAAGCTGTAAAATGAAAGGAACCTTTTCCTCCCCAAGTTGCTTTTGGTTGTGATGTTTATCACAGCAACAGTAAACCCTTACTGAGACAGTCCTGCAAACAAACGCAGTGAGGACAGCCTTGCAAACACAGCCAGGGGTAGGTGATGCTTCCCAGCCCGAGCATGCTAAGAGCAGGAGGAGTAAGGAAGGTCTCCCTAGTCCCTCAGAAATCGTGTGGTCTCCGAAGCTGGGAGATGGTTAATTTCTGGGATCTCACATCATTCCTGGCACTGTGGTGTGGTAACCTGGGAAACGAATAATTACCTCTTATTCTCTGAGATCTGAAATAGCTCAAAGATGATGCTGAGGGCCTGGAGTCAGGTGACCAGATGTTTCTGGTGTGGGTAAGGACCCACACAATGTTCCCCAAAACTGAGCCTCGGCACACCCCCAAAACATAGAGTTTTCCTGAGCCTCAGCACAGTAAGGTTACTGTCCCCTTCATTCAAACTGCTGATTTTTCTCTACAAAAGTGTGTGCACATTGTGAGCCCACCGCCTGCTGCACCTCAGCTCACATGTATGTAGGAGGTTGGTGAGCCATCACTTGTAACTGTTTAATGGGGGTACAATTCCACATTCCAAGTAAGTAACTCATAACATACATAAGCACCTTCATTCATAACCTGAGATGTTTTCAAAGTTTGTTTTCATGTCCTTCATGAAAAAACAGCCTAACAGATTCACAGAATAATCCTTGCTCCCGACTCGCTGCCAGGTTGTTACACACTGACTGTGCCTTCCTCCCTGTGCCCTGTGTGGGGTGGACATGTTAAGAAATGGACAACAAGCCAGTGAAATTTGATGAAATGTAGTCAGTATCCAACATACACAGATGCCCCTCAGTTCCCGATGGCGTCGTACTCCTCCACAGCCATGGTAAAAAGAATACAGGGATGTGCCCTTTAACCTTTTACTCATCAGCACCTGATCTTAGCAACACTGCATGCTTCGGAGTTCTGGCTCACTGCGGTTGTCCAGCCTCATGAGGGAGTGTCTTATTGTGCTTTCCTAGTCCCTGAGAGATGTCAGTTCCAAGTGGTTTCCAGGGAATGAATCACATCCTTTTATACAACTGTTGTGCTGGTGTGATGCTGTCATCATTCCACAGCTGTGGGACCCAACGTCCAACCATCTTCATGATCTTCTCAAGGAAGATCAGAGAGCAGGCACAATGGTGGGATTTGAGGCTCTGCGCTGGAAGCCTGGTCCCCGTTGTGGAGATGTTGGAAGGTAGGGCCCAGGGGAGCCATGGAAGCATCTCCCTTGGAGGGAGTTAAGTTGTTCTTCTCACAGGACCCCAGTTAGTTCTCATGTTCTTCTGTGATAAAGAACTGCCCTTCCGACCAGCAGCTGGATGGCTTCCCGTCTGTGGTGTAACCTCTTTCCCTCATGGACCCTGTCATTGTGATGCCATCCGCCACACAGTTCCTAACAGAGCCACACTGATGCTCATGTGTGTGCCATGATCTTTGGTTTATAAAGGTGTGTATGAATGTGTGGTTCTGAGGGCCAACCCAGGCGTCACATCACACTGATGCACTCTACCGCCAAGCTGTACCCTCTGCCTAAACCTTCTTCTTCTTTCTTCTTCTTTCTTTTTTGTTTGTTTTGTCCTGTTTTGTCACTGCTATTTTTAGCACTGTTGGATACCCTAGGCTGACTACAAACTTTCTGTGTAACAGAATAACCTTGCACTTGACCTTCTGATCCTCCTCCTCCTCCTCCTCCTCCTCTTCTTCTTCTTCCTCCTCCTCCTCCTGAGTACTAGGGCTGCTCATGTGATCACCACACCCAGCTTAATGTAGTACTGTGCCTCTTGCATGCCAGACAAGCACTCTACCAGCAGCTACATCTCCAGCCCCAAACATCTTTTCTTGATAAGTACTCAGCAACAGGTGTTTTGTCATAGTAGCAGAAAAACTGACATAAGGAGGGTGTTGAAGATAGCATCAAAGATTTTTTGACACTGTTTCTTGTCATATACAATTCGTGCGAAAGGATGGATTATTTTAGTATATGTTGTAATTATGCCAGAATTTCTTGATTTAAATAATACTCAAGTCAAAATATTTTAAGAAGAATTTTTTGGTGTGTTTATAATTTGTGTTTCCTGAAGAGGCACATTCTCTACTGCATGTGAGGTCGGACAGAATAAAACATCACACACCTTCGAAGTGAAGAAGGTTCTGCTTGGTTCAGCTTTTTCCAGCACCAAGTTTACAACAACAAAGACCGAAGTTGTGGTAGAGAAACTCTGTGAAAATCAGCATTCTGACTACTGTCAAAGTCCTTTGGAAAGGGATCAGATGGCAAACTGAAACGGTTATTTAAGATTTTCAATCAAATAATGATTCAATTAATTATCTCACCATAGGAAGCTTTGAGTTTTGCAAAAGATTGAATCAACCCCTCTTTCCTTTTCGTTATTTAGGATAATAAATAAATAAATAAATAAATAAATAAATAAATAAGTAAGTAAATGAAATTGACCTATGAATTTGTTTAGGCTCCAAAGCCCAGAAGTTTTTTGGAAAAGAAGTTTGGGATACAGCTTAGAGCAGAAGAGTTTGCTAGGAATGAGAGGGACACAGGTGTGAGCCTAGCACCACCACGTCACACTCACACACACACACACACACACACACAGGTGTGAGCCTAGCACCACCACGTCACACACACACACACACACACACACGAACAGAGAGAGACAGAGATAGAGAAATGGGGAGAGAGACAGAGGGAATCAGAGACAGAGAGAAACAAAGACAGAGACATGGAGACAGAAACAGCAAGACAAAGATAGAGACACAGAGATTGATTTTGGAGCTCATCAAGAGCAAAGAAAGAAGCTAGAGAGCCGGTGACTTAGGACAAATTCAGGCCTCTGGGGGAACCTTGCTGAGGGATCTCTATAAAGATCAGAGCCCACTGTCTGCTCACAAGCTGGGGTGCTCATAGGCAGAAGCAGGAAGGGGGTTAAAGTCCTCCCCCCAAGTTTTGACATTGCTGGGATCAACCAGTGAACAGCCAGTTTGAAGACATTGGATGATAAGCATCTTTCTTGGTTGGCCATTGTTAGAGCCCGTGGGGGTGGAAGGCAAAGATGAGACACACAAATCACTTCAGTCCTGGGGAGCAAGTTGCTATAGATACAGGAATAGTGACTGCTAGTGGAGGTGCTCTGTGGCCCCGGATGATGCAAGAGGAAAGCGTGGTTGTCTTGGGTCTTAAAGATTATCACCAAACTTCATGTTTTTTTAAGTGGTGTGAACATTCTTCAGATAAACCTGACCAAATAGAAAGAGACGGAGGAAAGAAAGGAGGGAAGGGAGAACAGGGAAGGGAAGGAGGAAGGAAGAAAGGAAGGAAAGAACAAAGGAAGGAAGGAAGGGAGGGAGGAAGGGAGGGAGGGAGAAAAGGAGGGAGGGATACTACACACACACTGGCACACATACCAAGCACACACACTGAGCACCACACACACACACTGAGCACCACACACACACACACACACACACCACTGGAGTCTTGGCTGATTTGTGCAACAGAAATGCTGGGCTTTTCAGAGACAGCATGGAAAACGAAAAGAAGTGTTCATTTCTGGTCCACACTGCATCAGTCTTAGTGCTATCATTAAAAACTGCCCAGCAATTGATACAGAACATGGATTGTGGTGATCAACTGCACGAGCAGCTATCCGTCCCCCTGTGACTAGCCTTGCTGAGCAGGCATCTAAAAGCCAGAGAGCCCTGGTGCATGGACAGATGTTAAAGGGTAATAAACATTTTTACCTGCTGCACAAGGCGGGTGCCCTGTTTGGGGAATACTGGAGAAAAAGCAAGCCTGCAACTCCCAACTGTGACTTTTCAGTAAGTCTTATCATATCAGACGACTACACTCAGAAGTTTGAATACAAGCCTCTCCTCGATGAAATATTCAGACCCCACAGCCAGCCACGAATATTGGGAATTGTTACTAAAATTATCTTTTATGTGTGTTTTTTAGCTTCAAGACTTAAAAGACAGCATTCTTTAAATAAATTTTGTGGGAGGAAAAGAACCCATTCGTTGAACACGTACATACGTAGGCTGACTCTGGAGGAGCATTTCCAGCTCTGATGGCTGAAGAGTCTTACTTTGAAGCTCATCAGCAGACTCTCTCCACTTTCCCTAAATTCCATCTGTGCTAGGAAATATCTCCGAGGAGAATTTCTGAGAGAATTTGGCTTCTTGCCAAAGAAAACTTCCAGAAGGTCATGGGGAAGGCCCCTTTTGTGGCCGGCTGAGAATGTCTGTTGACCTTTGCCCCTCCTTGGGGTTCACTCTCCCATCCCTGGGGAGCCCAGTCAGGGCTGAGGCAGTAGATGCTCCTTGCCAATCAGCACAGCGTCCAAGCTAGCAGCAGTCATTCTTTTGCCAAGACCTTGCAAACAACTCCAGCGGTTCCCACTGCATGAGGAGGGTCCAGGGGAGAAGGCTGTGACAGTATCAGGCCGCAGTGTGAGAAGGGCTCCGGATAAAATTGTCCGTGGAAAAGGCGTATCAGAGTGATGGTGGGACCTACCAGTGACTGCACTAGCCCGCCTGGGGATCTGACCGCCTCTGAGTTTCTGCTCCCTGAGCTAGTGAGCTCCTTTGTCATTCATGCCAGATTAGGTTTAGAAATTTTTTGCCATTTAAAGAATCCATGAGAAGCCAAAATAAAGCATTTTGTTTTAATGAAGAATCTTATTGAATCTGAATTTGGTGCCAGAAGGTGGGCGTGTCCCAATCATAACACTAAAACACTAAAATCCCTTGACAAGCATCGGGGCCTCTTTAGCCTTCTCTCCTTTTCAAATAGCAATGGACGTTGAACTAGTCTTTCAAACCAGTCAAGCGCTTACCACCAAGGACACTGAGTACAAAACAAAAGCATCAGTCGCTCCTTTTAATTTTGAGACACCGATCACTAAGCTATACAATCTTGACCAAGCTATGTAGCCTAGACAGGCCTTCCACCCCCTATCCTCCTGCCTCAGCTCCAGAATAGCTAGAATTACATGTGTGTGCCATCAGTCCTGGCTCTGCTTCAGAAACTGGCAACTTTGGTTACTCAGTTAATTAAGCTCCCTTTGGTTATATCATAGGAAAAGACCATATGTCGACTGCGGTGGCTTTATGGGATTTGGTAAGAAGTGCTCTAGAATGTGCTGGGTAATTCTTGAGAGTTGTTTTTTTGTTGTTTTTTTTTTTTAAGTTAAAAGAAAAACAAAGAAGAACCAGCTTGGGATGAAGGTGGCCCAGCTGAGAAGCCAGCTGTTGATCTCTGACAACCATAAATGATAGACATCATTAGATCACTCCCGTGGAAGATTGCTGGGTCAGATGTCCCTTCCAAGTGAGACCGCTCTCCAGCCTCCCCTCCATTTCCACCTGCATGTCCAGCTCCCCACCCAAGGCTTCAACTCCCTGTGGTTGAAAAGGATTGAAAACCTAAGTGTCTCTGTTAAGACTTAGATAAATGTGTTTCAACCCAAATAACCATGGAGGTTCAGTAGTTAGTAAGAACTTGAGGGAAAGGGGGAGCTTCCAAGGAAGGAGAAGTAGAGTATAAAGAGATATAAAGTGTTATAAAGGAGAAAGCAAGAGGCTTAAGTAAGGAAAGATAGAGGGAAGGGCAGAAAGGAGATATGGGGAGGGGCAGCTTAACTTAAGGCCATTAGAAGAGCCAAGTGGAAATCCGTAACCATAGGAACATACTAAAAATACACTATACGAAAGGAGTTTAAATGGAGACAGTCCCCCAAACTAGAAATCTTATACCACCAAGTAAAATACCCAGTACAAGGACTGGATTTCATCTTTTTGAGCCATTGGCCAAAGGGTCCCTTCGACACGCCTCCAACCCCCACCAAACAGCACTGGGTATTAGCCGGGCTACTGGTTACTCTATACATCCACAAGAGGATGAGACCCTATTGCTGAAGAGTTCACTTATGCCATTGAACATGGAGAAATTGAGCTGGTGCCCATCCAGAAGTATCACCCCTATTGATACATTCATGGTGTTTGAAGGTACATTGCATGCATTCAGAGGAGAAAAAGAACCATTAATATCAGCCAGCTACCCAGTTACAAACCCTATGACCTACAACAGAGACCTGCTTGCAAAATACACTCATATAATAGTGGTACAAACGTTCTGGGAGTGACCAACCACTTTTAACAATGTGAATTTAAACCCACTCCATGCGGTGGAGCCCATACCAAGAACCTGAGATGACATAGGAAGTCAGCCCTAGAGGAAAACCTATACTATTATTATTATTATTATTATTATTATTATTATTATTATTTTAAAGGAACACAGCAATAAAATGAATCCTAATGACACGCTGCTGTACCCATAGACCTGAGCATCACTCAACCCTTGTTAGAGAAGCTTCATATTGAAGTAGATGGGAATTAACTCAGAGATCCACACTGGATGATTTACAGAGAGTTAGAGACTTTGGGGCCCTCAGCCCTCAAAGAAATGTCTTTAACAAATCCCTTCCACAAGCCTCAGAGATCTATGTGGAAGAGGAGGCAGCAAGATTGGAAGAGCCAGAGGTGATGGAGGACTTCAAGAAAACAGGGTCTTTCAGAACATCACGACCGATGCACATATGCACACAGAGAGACTGTGGCAGCATGCACAAGTCCTGCACAGGTTCAAGCCTGACAGGGTCCCTGTACTGGAAAGGGGACACCGACACAGTCCTATCCCTTTGCAATGGATTTCTGAGTTCGAGGCCAGCCTGGTCTACAGAGTGAGCTCCAGGACAGCCAGGGCTACACAGAGAAACTCTGTCTCGAAAAACCAACAAAATTAAAAAATAAAAAAAATTACTGTGTCTTCACTGCACATGTGGAAACACTTGCTGTGTCCTTGCTCCCTAAGCGATGCAATGCAGGGACTTGTGTTTTATAAATTGTCTAGAGGCAAAATTCTAGAAAAAAATATGCAGGGCTGGTGATATGGCTCAGCGGTTAAGAGCACTGACTGCTCTTCCAGAGGTCCTGAGTTCAATTCCCAGCAACCACAACCATCTGTAATGGGATCTGATCCCCTCTTCTGGACACTGAGTCTTCTGCTGTTTGAATTTTAAATTCAGTGTATGAATACATGAAGCAAGGATTAATTAGTCCAGGTTCTGGGTTGTAGACAACAAAACTCCCACTGCAGCTGATTGAAGCAGAAAATGAATTATTACAAGACTGAAGAGCATGTATGTCCCAGAGCTCCTGGCTGACCATCCCAACGCATATTACTTGAGGTTTTTCTTTTTAAGATTATTTGTAATTGGCTGTGTGGGAGGATTCTCAAGTGAGTTATGGAACCTGCAGAAGCCAGAGGCATCACATGCCGTGAACCACCTGATCTGGGTGCTGGGAACTGAACCCGTGACCTCTGCAAGAACAGTCAGTATTCTTACCTGCTGAGCCATCTCGCCAACCCCTGCTGATTTGCAAAATAGAGTTTTTAAAAAGAAAACATGCACTCTTTGTGTGTGTATGTGTGCATGTGTGCCATCATACACATGTGTAGATCAGAGGACAGCTTGCTGGAGTTGGTTCTCTCCTATCCTGGGTGGGTCCTGGGGATTGAATTCAGGGCATCAGGCATGGTGGTAAGTGCCTAGCTCACTGAACTATGTCTCTGGGATGAAATTAAATTAAAATAAATAAGTTTAGATTTATAGATACATTGGGCAGATTAAAGGCTTTCTATATTCCCTAATATTATCGGAAATATGCTTTTCTTTATGAACAACCAGTATCAAAACACTTTTGTACTTGTCCTTTTCAAATATGTTCATGTGGAGTGCATGTGTGTACAGGTATGGAGGCCAGAAACTCAGGCGTCATTCCTCAGGCATCATACACCTGGTTTTGTTATTGTTGTTTGTTACGACAGGGTCTCTCACTGACCTGGAATTCACCAATTAGACCAATCAAGTTCAGCTGATTAGCCACCCATCCCAGGGCTCACCTGTGTCCACCTCCCCCCACCCAGCCCAGGGCTCA